>JALIZH010026471.1:0-12052 GCA_030522465.1 Rhipicephalus appendiculatus
GTTCGTGTCAAGACTTTACACAGAGCAGGCTGCATGCAAACATTTTTCTGCAGTATTTAATCACAACCAGGACTTTACGCTCATTTCTTTCCCAGAAAGCTCATTTCTTTCCCAGAAATGCAAAGCTCATAAATAAAAACAGACTACAGTCCATGTGGCACCCTACTTAGAAGTTCACATAGCTTCATAGGTCGGCACTTTAAGGGAGTACTCACTCAAACTCACTCACCACAATTTTTTCAGCCTTCGCACTCACTCACGTTCACACTCACGTCCACTCACACTCATGAGCACTCACTCACGTTCACACTCACCTCCACTCACACTCATGAGTACTCACTCACGTTCACACTCACGTCCACTCACACTCATGAGTACTCACTCATACTCAACTCACCACGTTCAAATGAGTGTCAGTGAGTGTGAGTTGAGTGCACTCATGAGTGAGTGTGCCGGGCTCCATAGGTCGGCACTTTAAGGGAGTACTCACTCAAACTCACTCACCACAATTTTTTCAGCCTTCGCACTCACTCACGTTCACACTCACGTCCACTCACACTCATGAGTACTCACTCACGTTCACACTCACCTCCCCTCACACTCATGAGTACTCACTCACGTTCACACTCACGTCCACTCACACTCATGAGTACTCACTCATACTCAACTCACCACGTTCAAATGAGTGTGAGTGAGTGTGAGTTGAATGCACTCATGAGTGAGTGTGCCGAGCTATGCATAGCTTACGTAAACTGAAGCACCCCGTTCGAGAGGCTGCACGGAAAGCGAAAGGGGTAGCAGTATATTGCGCAAATAAGGACAAGTTGAACAAGGTTCAACGGCCCCTTCTTGAAGCCCAAAAGCTGTCAGCATACACTGCTAATACATCTGACGGCATTGTTGTGTGTGGCTCGCCAACGAAGCGCTGTTCACGAGAAAAGTGACGGAAGCTGCCAAGGCCATGATTGTTTCGCTTCTCTGCGACTGAGAAAGCTAAACGCACTGCATTGGAACTCTGGAAATCACGGGACAGAGTGGGCTATAAACCTGGAGGCATTCGAAAAGGCCTGAATGTTGCTCCTTTATAATAAAGTGGCTTTTATATGCACCTCCTGTTGTTTTGAATTTGATCCGGAAATATACACACAGAGGGCAAGTAGAGATAGACGTTGATTTCATTATTAAACTGCAAGACGAAAAACAAGTTAATGTCGAAGTACTCTGTTGCTTTAGGTTGGCCGCTCAATGTAAATAATGAGAGACATAAGGAGATTGGCCTAATTATACACATTCTGTGCATGTTCGAATACATGATTTTTTATTTTGTTGCAAACATTTCTAAGGCTTGGCTTCGAATACTGCACTAAATGAGGGAACTCTAAAAAAATGTTAAATTTCTAAAATGCCATAAAAAATGTATTCATCCTAATACCCGGACAGCTGAAAGTGTAGACACCTGCACAGTCTGTTAGTCAGGTAGAGGAGGTGCGGTTACATTTGATGCAGTGCAGTGCTTCCATTTCACTGTAATGTTACTTTCATATTGCAACACGCGTTTATAAACTTTATCTGAATGTATTCGTGTTTCAACCACAAAATCTGTTATCAACGCTCGGCGCAGACCACATGCCACAACAGATCATTTCGTTAAGATTGCACGCAGGACGGGAATAGTCTAGTTTATTACAGAGCTTACGCGGCCTCCAGCGGTACCGCTGGAATCTTCGATAGCCCATACGTAAAATCCGACGCACTTTACCGCTTATCAGTTTATCGACGGCCGACGCTCTCTTCGCTGATATCAGTGTATGCATTTCTTGCTGTATTTTGAGTTTCCGCTTCCCGGCCACAAGTACGGCCAAATAAAGATTTTCATCTTGGACACGCCGACTGCTGCCTTCGTCAACGTCGCGATCCCGTGACCGTATGATCTTGATGCCTCTTTTAGCCTATTTGTGTAACTACACCTTTGATTAGATTTTTTCCTTTTTTGTTTCTTTGTGCATAAGTCTCCAAATGCTTGCTGCGTTAGTAATTTTAATCCAGTGTACATTTTTGTTTGACATGGTTGTTTGAAACGTTCTGAAATATTCATGTATGAGCACATCTTTGAAACATTTTGCACAAACCCTACAAGCATTTTTCGAAAGGGCAGGTAGCGCAAATAGATATGTGCCACATGATGATATATAATGGGCAACAGCAGGTTTTATATCGCTATCAGCAGTCTAGTAAGCACACTGTTCTTGGGCTTTACTACACTGGACAAGGTTATGGATCTGATCATTCTACTTGGATATATACCGAGTATACGTTTTATGGTGAAATGACAGGTCGCTGTTGAGGGTGTTAATTTTTTTAGTCTTTTGTATAGTGTTTGGGTGTGCCATTGTGCTATGTTTAGACGTTGTTGTTGGTAGCATATATTATAATACCCCAACACATGCACAATTTTTAATTATTAAGATTTATTTTACGTCAAACTTAGATGATTTAATATTAATGAGAACTCACAGCCCTTAAACTTACACTTCTTTCTTTGATTCATAGATGATTTGTCATTTGCTGCAAAAAAGACATTTGCATAAGCAAGCTTCCATGTAAATTGAAGTTAATACAGTTGTATTTTTTATGACGGATCAACATTTGGCGATATTGCCACAATGCGGTCCACCTATCTGCTCAGTTTGAGCAGGCTGCCTTCTGATGTGTTAGCGGCAAACGTAATGGTATGTTTGTGCACTATGCCATTTTCCTTTGAATGTGCCCTTCCGAGCTTTCATTTCTACTTCACAAGCTCCTCACAATATCATGGTGAATTTCGTATCTTGCATAGGCTAGATTCCTTGCCACTTTTACTTATTTCACGGTATGCCTGAAGTGTTAAGTTGTGTACTAGTAAGTTGATTGTAACACATTGTTGTCCATCATCACAGAAGTCTCAAGGAGGCACAGAAACATATCAGGATAGAAGCTGTCGCACATGTGCTCTTCCTTTAAATTACTTTGCCAGCTGGATAGGTTTTCTCTGTATGCATGAGCTATCGGCCTTTGTGTGGTCCCAGCGGCTGCTGGGCTGTATGTCAATGATTCAAGACTGTGGTAAGTACAAGCATTCAGCAGTGAAATAAAACCATGTAAAACAAAATGTCTGTCTGCTCTTGGACAGCATTGCTTGTGTTTTGATCATGCATTTTTTATCTGCATGTACATGAACAGAGTAAGGGCTCCTACGGCTAGTATATCAATAAATAGATGAGTTCAGTGGTCTACAAAGGTAAGCGCATTGCAAACCATTTTGCCACATCCGTCAGCAAAGTCATCAAGTTTTAAAGAGCAAGTCATTACTGCATCAGAAGTTTACGTTTCTTAATTTGAACACCTTACCCATTGAATACAAATTACTCTACCACTTAGGCACGAGGCATGCAGTGACGATATAAAACTGCATCGACGGTATGGCAATACACAGAATCAGTGCCACATACAAGAATTGCCTTGGCTAAACTTGTTTAATGGTAACGGAGAAAGGGAGCCCTGTGAAGTTTGTCATTTAACACCTCCTAGAAAATGATTTTGTCACGGTCCCACAGCAAACTCAGCGCAGTATTATGGGCAGTTCGAAACATCTTATAACATGCATACTTGATTAGGAAAAAGCAGTCAGTCTCAATTCATAGCAGTTGCAAAGAAACATACTTGATACAAAATACTGTCTGATTTGAAGGTTGTGGGTTCGGGCTCCAGCGACAGAAAATGTGTCTTTCCATCCACTTTATTTCATTGGAATTTAGGTCATAATTAAGTGAACGATAGAAAGACCATAGTATCATAGGTGAATGGTGAAACGACCAAAGTGCCATATACTGAAGTCCTGAGCATCGCTTGAAGTATTCTCGCCTCAAAATAAAGAATGGCATAACTGCCAGAAGCTGACGATGTAGGTGGCGAAAGCTGGAGAGTCGTTTGACTCTGCAGTGCGAAAGGAATTGAGTCCAGAGCTTCATTTAACGCCATGTGGTCCTCAGGAAAGTTAATTTTTTGATAAAGTGCAATCGCCAGCGAAGAATCTGAATTTGACGCGTATGTTACATAGTTAACCAGTCATAAAAATTAGGGAAAAAAACTGTAGCCAATTACCCCTCAGGCATACGAGATGTGACGGGAGATAGAATGGATTCCTGACGGTTAATTTTTAGAAACTGCAACCGGATAGTAAGGTAATTTTTTATCCAGGAAACGATAGATCCGTTTACTCAACTTGATTTTATTTTAGTCATGAGTTTGCTGCATAAAGAGCTATCAAATGCTTTCAAAAAGCCTAGTAGGATAAGGTTTTTTTTGTTTGAGGTTATCGATGCTGAATGATATATCGCGAACTAGCTTAACAAGCTGAGTGACAGTTGATAGTCCTTTTCGGAAACTGTGTTGGTAAGGTGAAAGTATGCTTTCTAATTTCTCGAGACATGTGGTTATGCTTTTTTGCACTATGTGTTCAAGTAGTTTACTGACTGAGCTAACTAGGCATATGAACATATCACTTGAGACTACCGCTTTATTACCGGATTTGCATATTGGAATGATTTTTGCGACTTTGAAGTCTTGTTGGAATTACATGTGGATAATTATTTATTAAAACTTAATACACAGGAATTTGACTAACCATTTCGCATATATTTTTAGGAATACATCAGATATGTTATCAAGCTCAATTCCCGTTTTAGTGTCAATATTGAGTACTAGTGTAATTAGACTACGTTCGGTTACTACAAGTGTTTTTGAACGCATCCTGTGACATGGGTTAGAATGTTTCTATCGTCATGATTCAAGATACTTGTTAAAAAGAATCTTTTTAAAGAGCCTTTTTAAGAAAACGTGCCAGTCATTTTCATAGAAGTGGCACTAATTCCGGTTGCTTTTTCAGCTCTTGGCAGAAGTTGGCTACTTCTCACAATTTTTTGGCTGCGTTTTGTCTTTCCGACCTAGCAACCCTGATCTTATCATGGTTCTGGCTCAGAAAACTCCAGGTATTTTTACTGACACGTGCACCAGTGTCCAATATAACGGGTACCGAAATTTTCAAACATGTAAGTTCCACGTAGATCGTCAGAACCGGGTAAATTCGGAACCGTGATGCTTCATGCACCCGCTATTATAGCGGCCCCAATCACGCAGCGAGAGAGGCACGATCAACAAAGGACTGTTTCGTGATGCACATATTCTAGTGGAATTGAGAGAGCAGCTGTTGCGAGGCATAGATACGTACTTACAATCACTCGCTGCGTCAGAATGCGCGTAGCTTAACAACGTGAGGACGGGTAAAAAAAAATAGTTGCAACGTCATTTACTCGGACTCCAGAACAGCTATAAGAACTTTTTCGGCGGCCCTCGTCTCTTCGAAGGCAGCTACGGTTGTCAATAAGCTCTTCTACCAAGATAGGGGAGAAGAAAATTTCCCGTCCTCACACATCACATGGTTCCCGGCTCACATGGGAAACATTTCCGGATCTTCTGTCTGCAACCCAAACGAACGGGCACACCAACTGGCGCGAGAACTCACTTTCCGCGCCTGCGGTCCACCTCCTCGCTTCAATGCAGCCTGCAGAAACCTCGACAACAAAGACCCGCTCGTGTCATACCATGAACTTACCTCTCATCACAGATTAGGACGTCGAAATTTTCCTCCTCCTCACACCAAGCTCAACAGAGCACAAGCAACCCTATCGAAAAAAACAGCGTTTCCAGTGTCTCCCAGTGCGTTTCAGCGCGCTGGGTGACACTGGAAACACTGTACAGTGTGTCCCAGTGTCTCGCAGCGCGCTGGGAGACACTGGGACGCACTGCAGCGTGGCCAGTGTCGCCCAGTGCGCTGAAACGCACTGGGACACACTGTGCAGCGTCGCCCAGTGTCTTACAGCGCGCTGGGAGGCACTGGTCACACTGTACAGTGTCTGCCCGCACACTGGGAACACCGGCGGCACATTGGAAAAACCTGGGCGCGCTTGATGGACTTTCTATAAGACTTTATATTGGATCGCGAGATGTCGAGCGTAAAATTTACCGAATATTTTCAAAATGTTCTGTCCTGTGTGCTACACATATATAGCTTTAGTTTCAGTTAGGCGACGGGTGTGCGTGTACGCTAAAGCAATCATCTGTCGAGCGCATGCGCGTGCGCTTTCCCTGAAGACTAAATCGAGTGTCGTCGATGTAGTTTATAAACCACATCGAAAGAACTCATCATTCGCAACACAGTATGACAATAGCATTAGTCTGATAATCAAGATCAACCTACTCTAGCAGTCAGTCGTTCCGGCTCGTACCGCAGAAAGCCATACTTCACCGGCAATAGTTAGCCGCTGCAACGCCCACTCTCCGCATTTTGAGCTTCTGATTTGTGTAGTGGAAGGTGCGAATATGACCTCGCTTGGGTCAGTTAGGATCGAAACTACATTTTAACGGTTATTAGACTCTTCGTAATTGAATATCCACGATCTTCAGAGCGACCGTGGCTCACGAAGTGCGGCCCTAAGCCTAATGCTCGTTTCGGCTAGAGTGAACTACTGCAGATCTAGTACGCGGAACGTAAACAAGGGGACAGAAAATATGTTCAAACGGGTGAAGAAAAGTACAGTGTTCAGTGAGCAGTTCAGATGCACGATGTTTGCTACGTAGGTATGACTAACCGCTTAGCGAGACAGTGCGATTGCCGCAACACATCTGCGATTACGCTCGTAAGTTTTGCTGCAAAAACGTGCCAGGTAGACGTTCTGATCCAAGGCAGCCCATAACAAACAAACAAACAATCTCCTGTCAGGTTGGCGCGAGCACGAAGAGACGGAAATCTGCGTTTCTAAGCGAGAAAACATTGCTATTGGATACCGGAATTAGCTATAACATGGAGAAAATATAAACGCAAGCTTGTCTTTCGAGTGTGGCGTAGTGGGTAGCGTGTCAGGCTCAGAATGAGTCGTTCATCGAGGTAGCAGGTTCAAATCCAGCGCGCTCATCTTTTTTTTTTGAATTTTTTTTTCTTTTTTTTTTTTCTTTTTTTTTTTTCCCAGTGCACGTGTTTCAGCCTTAATTACGATGTGGGCATAAACAAAAATTGAAAAAAACAATTTAAAAGCCCGATTTTGGCCCATAACGCGTGTCCCAGTGTGCAGCGCGCCAGCGTCCAGTGTGCCCCGTGCAGCGTGCCAGTGTCCCAGTATCCAGCGCCACACTGGTCCCATAAACAGGTATGGCACTGGGACAGTGCCACTGGGTTTTCCGATAGGGAATCACTTACAGACAGTTGCAGACCCGAACATACATCACACCAACGACACTAAGCAGGATCAATCCCGACTTTCCTACTGTATGTCCACACTGTGGCCACGAATATAACAATTTCGAACACATGCTCTGGCTGTGCCCTGCCAACGCGGGCACAGACTTTTCTGACCAGTCCTCTTGGGACTCAGCGCTTAGAAGCACAGAGCTCATCGCTCAGCTCAAGGCTGTCCAGAGGGCCCGGGCCGTCGCCGAAGGACTCTGTCTACCGGCCCCGACCTGGGTGGAGCCGCCGGATTGATTGGCGGTGCCTTCGGCACCGCTTTCTTTCTCCTCAGGACCTCAATAAAGTTCCTACTCACTCACTAGTTCATACCGCCGCAGTCCATATTTCTCATTACTTTTTTTTTACATATGTATTCGTGTGTTGCGATACGCAAAGATTGCGCATTCTTTAGCTGTTTTTCCGTAGGAACGGTCTCGGGCTCAACATAATAATTGTTGGGGTTTTACGTAACAAAACTAGCACGTGATAATGAGAGACGCCGCAATGGAGGTCTCCGGAAATTTTACCACCTGGGGTTCTGTAACGTGCACCTAAATCTAAGTACGTGGGTCTCAAACATTTTCGCCTTCCATCGAAAATGCGTCCGCCGCGGCCGGGATTTGATCACGCGTCCTTCGGATCAGCAGTCAAGCACCATAACCACATGGCACTGAGGCGGTACGTGCGACATAATAGGTGGGTTATACGGAAAAAAAATTAAGGCAGCTTCCCACTTGGGGTGCCAAGCCTAAAGAAAGTGCGGAGCCGGGCGGCCTTCCTTGTTTCTTTTTATTTTTCTATTTCTTTCCTTCTCTCTTGCTTTTTCTCTTATTCGGTCTTTTTCTGTCTTTTCATTCTCTCTTTATTCCTATTTTTTTCCCTTTCTTTCTCCGTCTTTCTATTTCTCGCTTGCTTCCTCTTATTTTCAGTTTTATACGAGGTTGTGCCTGCGTTACGCCAAGGGACTACAGCATGCGACAGCATACCACAGCAGGGCCCACAAAAGTGCTGCGCATTTAATATAACTGACGAGCATATTTTCGCGCGTTGGATAAAGACGACAGCAAACTCCAGAGACAGAACCTCGCGCTGAAACAAAGCGTTCGAATCTCTCAGAGATCTACGCGCACGTCGTCGTTGGCGAAGGCCTTCCATCGCTTCGGGGTCTTCTCGCAGCCACCGTTGCCTTTCCCGTTCCCTTGTATTCGCTCGTTGTGCGTACTCGGGGTCTTCGGCTCACAGCCGCCGCTTTCCAGCCATTTTTTCGGGCTAACTGTTACCTTCATCGTTAGCGGACCAGTGCTGAGTACTAGGATTTACCCGATTTCTGTGGCACATACCCGTTTATGATGATGATAGTTTTCACTTAGGCCGCACGGCGCATACCTGTAGGCCGCAAAACTTACGGCTAGCGTAAAGGGGTACTGACACAAAAGTTTTGGCCTGGCGCTTTATTGCTGCAATGTGTTGCTGGGGGGCCTGTCGGTCATGACACGGCACATCGTTTGCTGCAGCGCGCGGCAGATAATTAATTACCTGCTCCACATTACCGACCAGTCTCGGTTTCGCTTTTAGAGAGCTCCAAAAATGAGAAGCCGCCGGGAGCAGCTATCACCACCTAGCTTATGTAGCACTCGACCATGTCAGCACACAGTACTGTGACGCACTTCCGCATGGTCCGCCTCAAGAAGTCCTTTCGAACAGGAAACGGAACAGCAGTGTCACCAAACACAAAACTTTTCAACGCGTGCGCCGCACCCACGGACTCGCGAGCAGCCGCCGAGTAGTAGTCTGCTGGAGCAAACGCGGCAAAAGCAAAATGGCGGCCATGACGTCATCATACCGTTGTATTGACAACAGCGTGGTGACATGAGGAAAGTAGAGGGGTCACCGTGGGGTCACTTTTGAGGGTGTCAACACCTTCAAAATTAAAACTTCAAAAGTAATGTAAACTGCCTTCTAAGCTCTATTCGATGTTCATATTTTGCCGATGATATACGCATGTTCACGGGAATCGATCCCACAGGCTATCTGGCTGCAAAATTTTGTGTCAGTACCCCTTAAACAGATTCGCTGTTGAAACTACTTTTACCACGTGTAATGGTGAAGGAGCAAGGCATTCGCCAGTGCGACGCCCAATTGGTGCGAAGCGCGAGCGCTGATCGCGAGCTGTGGGTGCCAAGCCTGTTTGACTGTTTTTCACTGTGCCGGCTTTCTGCCCGCTACCCGTCGTCATCAAATAAACCCCCCTGGCAATGTGGTGGAGGCGCGGGGTACTTAAATCTGGAATTTCGAAGCCGGAAGCTGCCCTCCGCCCCGGCAATGCCTTGCTCCTTCACCATTACAATCCACACGCTTCTGTTACATTTGGCTGCAAATTTGGCGAATTAAATGTCATGGCTACATTGGATACATTTAGCTTGAGTTATAACTCCTTTTCAAGTCCACCCAACGGCATCCCTATTTTCGGATCCGTGCATGAAAGCGCTCCGGCGTCAGGACAACAAATTAAGTATTTATGTGGTTACATTATACTACTAGGCTACATGCCATCATAAGTTTCGTTCACCTGGTGTCCTGGCTTCTCGGCCAAAGGGAAATTTTTTTGGAAATATGGCATGTGATAGGGGCAAAACGCGACAGAAAGGCATTCAATTAGCTTAAGAAGTGCCTTATTAACTTAACCATTTATTTACGCTATATTCATAATATATTTATGTGTTCAAGATGGTACATACGTACAAGACAATATCATCTAGATCTTCTTGGGAGGAAAACCACTAGAAAAAAGCCCTGAATGCTGTTGGTCACAAGAACGACTTCATTCGTGCTGCATCAAGGTTGTTCCGTGTTCCAAAGGATGCTCTCAAGAGACGCATGAAAAATGGGGATGAATTTCAAAGCCAAGCCTTTCACAAACTAGTGTTGAGATCGAGAAAAAGAGTTTTGTCAGAAGAAAAAGAGCAGCAGCTCTTGCTAAACGCATCACGAAACAGCCTGACGATTTTGAAAGCCCCGAAACGCCCATGCATTTCCGCATCGAAACGGCAAAAAGAGCCGAAAAATATGCCTGAGAACATATCCAACCTCCAATAGTTGAATAAGTCTATGAAGTGCCAACGTTCAACTAAGTGAAAACACAAAGAAAGACTGGCGGTGTTTGATCTGCAAGCAGTTTTGGAGCAGCACTGCGCCGGGTTCCTTCTGGATTCAATGCGTACAGGGCAAATACTGGGCGCATGAAAACTGCGTGGGTTCCCACGGAGTGAATTTCGAGCGCTTCTACCGCAAGAACTAACGGGATTGAAATTTCGTCGCACTGTCTCGTTTTGCCCCCGCAAGTTGGGGCAAAATGAGTCATTTGGTACATTTTGTAGCATAAGCTACATTGGCCGAGCTTGAGCAGTTTCGCGTGGCTTACCGAGAGCCATGCTGCGCATGCAGGAGGTGCAGTGACGTCACACGGCGCACAGCTGGCGCGTCGGAGAAGGCCTCGAAGCTCCTGGAGTGACGTGTCACTAGTGGGCTGGCGCTCCTCGCGTGAGCTCGCTCGCTAGTTCATCCGTCCGTCCGTCCGTCTGTCTGTCTGTCTGTCTGTCTGTCTGTCTGTCTGTCTGTCTGTCCGTCTGTCTGTCTGTCTGTCTATTCGTCCGTCCGTCCGCCCTTCCGTAGCTCACGCTACCGTATATCCTGGCATAGCCGAGCTAAGCCAGTGCTAAGTTTTTTTATTTATTTTTAAAATAAACGTTTGAACAGTGGTAACATACCCACATTATTGTATCACATACATTGGTACCCAAAAGAAAGTTCTTGTATAGGCGTTTCATGGTACAGAGTGAAATTTTAAAAATATTCACTATCTTGAAAATTTTGTCGCAAATAAATAAATATGCTAATACTGGAGCGAAACGGCTAAGACAGCGTTTAGTGTTCCTTGTCGGCTATTCGAATTAATTGTATTCCCATGAATCACATAAAACCATAAACGCCCCCGAAGCAGGGGCGTAGCCAGAAATTTTTTTTCGGGTGGGGGGCACCTCCTTGATTTCGGGGGGGGGTGCACCTCCCTGAAATGGTCATTTTTCGCTCTGCATGCCATGGCGAAAAAAAATTTCAGGGGGGGGGGGAGGGGTGTACTGCAGTGGTGTAATGCAGAGACACAACTGGCACCAGTCGGAAAAAATGGAAGCTGACATGTTGTTCTTGGCGTTCTCTTTGTAGTTCACGAAGTCTCCCAGCTACCAATCTGTAGTGCAGCTGGCAGTTATCTGCAGAGTGGAAGTGCAAGCGAATGGTCCCGGTTCATTCTCTGCGGGAGAATAGAAAGGGCATGTTGCACGTAGTGATGAAAAAAAAAACAAGCAAAAAAAAAAAGAAAAACACGTTTGATAGACCAGACATAAGGCTAACCTGTGCTAGCAGTGCAGTCTTCCGAGATAGTGTAGTAGCGGCTCTACCGTCAGCAACTTACGCGTTATCAGGGCGTGATTGCAGGGATGCCGTCAAAAGGGGAATCCCCGACATTTTTTTGCACTACCAACCTCCGTGCTTTATCAAAGTCACGAGGACAGCTACTCCGCTCGAGCTTGTTTTTTCTCCCCGAACTACATTGCGAAAAATGCAATCATTTGATTGCAGTGTAATTGGCCAAGCCTGCTCCAACAATTTCTCACAGTGCTTTAATTTCATGTAAGCTCCTCAAACCTGCACATCAGTTAAAGTGTGATAAAC
>JALIZH010026473.1:0-17915 GCA_030522465.1 Rhipicephalus appendiculatus
CGAGACCCTCGCTATGAATGAAGGAAAGAAGTGGAAATTTTAAGGGCTAGTTTTTCTTTGTTAGACGCAATATTAATGAGAAGTAACAGACAATGGAAGCAAGGAAGGAAGAGGAAAAAGAAGGAAAGGCAGGAAGGTAAACCAGACGCGCGTCCGGTTTGCTATCCTACACTGGGGAAAGGGATTGAGGGGTTAAAAATAGGGATATAGAAAGAAGGGAGCATACAGAAAGACTGCTGCGTTCCATAGTACTGAACGCAGGATCTCGGGCGCATCACGTTGCACTGTAGGAAGACGAGTAATGGTGCCTACTGGAGGTTTGAAAGTACCGTACCTAGAGCATCCAGCAGCTGTTGTACGGACTGAGTGTATGGTGATTTGAGTTTGCCGAAAAACATTCGAAGTGTGTTTAGGAGTGACTGAAGAACTATGACGATTGCTTTGTCTTCTTCAGGCAATTGGTCAGTCGTTGATTCCGCGTTCACTATTGCCGATGTGCACTGTGACTCTGCATGTCGCTGCGACTTGCGACTTTGGCAACAAAGGCCAAACTGCGTCAGATGTGTCCATGCCTTTGTTGTTGTCGTTTACGCCGGCCGTCACCCATCCGTGGGACAGTGGCTTCGGCAATGTAGGCTAAGTGGAATTCGTTCGGGCCGTGAAGGGTCCGGTTGACAAGGGAGTCAATAGAGCAGGGCGTTCAAGGGGCGCTGTAGATGCAGAGGCATTGGTTTTCTTGGATGAACTTCGGCGCCGATGTCGCCGCTTTCTGATGGTTTAGGCAGCCTTGCGATGTGATGTATGGTCCCTTGCCATTCATTTCAATACAGCAATTTCCCTCTTCATTTCTGGGCACTCTTTTGAGGAAGCTTCGTGGGGTACATTACAATTTGAACACTTCATGCCCTTGGCTATACAATTGCCGGCGCAATGGGCTTCAGCGCAGCGAGAACGTACTCGCCTGTTTTCGCATACGGTTCTGACGTTACCTAGTTTCGTGCACTTATGACATTGCAGTGGTTTCGGCACAAAAGGTCTTACAGAATGTCGGAAGTGGCCCACCTTTACATAGGAAAGTAGAGAGCTGCCTTTGAAATCTATTTTCACGCAGCGTGAGGTACCCAAACGGGCAACCTTTGCGATGATGGTAGTTTCGTTAGCTGGTTTGACTAGGCCACACAAGTCGGAGCTGGGAATCGCAGCGTCAACGTCGTAGATGACACCAGTGAAGACTTCGGAATCCACTGGGATGTGGGAGCGGACGTTGATTCCATCCAGCGCTGTGATGTTTCGTAGTGTGTTCAGTGCGGTTGCATGCGTAACATCAACCGCCGTGACGTTCTCACGCGGGTTCACTAGGATGTCGTTGATTTCATCTGCCCGTCGAGCAGCGCCGAAACAGATTGTCTGTTGAGGCGCTTCATGCTACCGTTGGGGTCAACAGGAACAAAAATGATGGGTGTTGGCCTCGGGCCTTCGCGGCGCTCCTTCATTCGGTGTGGTCAGTCATCAGTTCGGCTAGGGGACGGACGTGTTTTTCGTAGGCTCCGGAATGACTGCGACAGATAAGTTTTTTTGCATGATGCGAGCTTGCTTTTATTTAGTTATATCAGTACATAAGCCACTAGATTGAAGCTTAACCCCTTCAGGCGCAGCGTCCACATATGTGGACTCCACTTGTTTTTTCATGTTCGTCAGACTAGTGGGAAAGAAAGGGCTAGATACATTGTGCATAGGAATAATTGAACCTTCTGCATAGTCAACACGCCTTGACTTGTCCCGAATGTGCTGCATACGACTGCAGCCGATCACTTTGATGAAGGCACTGCGATATTTGACGGGTCACTGGACGTGCAGCGTTCCAAGACCAACTTCATAAGTATTATTTTAGATGTGAAGCATCTTATGGTGAAGCTTAATCCGGTGGTGGTGGTGGTGGTGGTGGTGGTGTGCCGCGTGCCCACCCTTACTGCGCATGCGCAAACCCTTTCAAAATAAAAATAAAAATAAAAACCTCCTCTCCCCCTCTCTCTCCTCTAGGCATCCCTCCCCGCGGCAAACACACCCTCACTGCGCATGCGCCTCCCCTCCTCTCTTCCCTCCTGCGCTCCCCCCTCTATCCTCTAGGCATCCCTGCCCGTGGCGTCCACACTCTCACTGCGCGCATGCGCGTCCCCCCGCCCCTCTCTCTCCTCTCCTACGCTCCCCCCCCTCTCGCCTCGCGACGCAGACGCAGGCAGCGTCTGCTAGCGAGTTTCTTGGTTGGAAAAACCGACTGCTCGCGCTGCACAACCGTTCACTGACCATCCCGTATATATGGCAGTGGATCTTGACCTCCAAGGTGGTGCCGGTGGGAGATTTCTGCTGTGCGTTGTTGAACAATAAAAATTCGCAGCGTGTGCGTTAACTAAAAGCGGACTGCGGGTCTCTGTGTCCAGTCGGAGTCTTCTGTCTCACATTGCCCATTAGCAGAGATTGGCATGTTCCAGCAGGAAACACCTCTCCATCACTGCGTGCTTTGCGCCTCCCTAGGTTTCTCTCCTGGGCAACGACGCGATGAGCGCCAGCGTCAACGCCGCCGCCAGTGTAAGCGTTGGCGCCCGCTGCTTCACATCTACACATGGTTCCCTTTAGCGGGAGATGGTGTAATTTTTTTCTTTGGTCAAGATGAACATAGCCAAAAACGAACTGCGTGTGCATTTTGAGCCTAAGATTACGTTCTCTTTGCGTAAAAAATCGGACATGACTGGCTGCAGAATAAATAAATATTTAACTATGCGCGAATTAGCATTAATTAGCAAAGCTCGCTGTAAACAACGTATTTCTGAAATTTCTGTCTTGGAATGTAATAACGAGCGCCTTAGGATTATGCTGTGCAGAATTCAGACATTTCTGGACAGTGCATCATAATGTGCGCCTGAAGGGGTTAATTGGCGTTACAACTTTGTACTGTTTCTCGTGTCACAGTCGCCTGGCGTTTTTTTTTTTTTTTTGTTCGGCCCCCCACGTGGCTGAAGGGTACACATGTGCTTTGAAGTGTAGCATACTTGCGGAGCTTTGTGGTACCTTTTGGCTTTGAGTGTATGTAATCCGCCATGTGAACGCTCTAGCCATGGTCAAAAAGACCGTAAAATGTTCAGGGTGCGGAATGGGATGGAAAATAGAGGTTTGTGCGGATCAGAAGGCAGAACAAGCTGATGCCAAGTGTAAGCAATGTGAGTTAGAGGCGAAAATGGAAATCATGATGGCTGCCCAGAATGAGCTCATGGTAAGAATCGCCGAGCTGGAGAATGCGTTGGCGACAGAGCGCGAAAAAACAATGGCTATGGGAGAAAAGCTTAAGTCAGCCGAGGAGGGGTTAGCGAAGGCAGTCATGGTGAACAAGGAAGCAAGCGACGGCGGGAAGAGGGGGGGCATTGACCCCCATAGTGGGAGACGCGAAGGGGGAGACAGGTTTGGAAAAGACAGGTGCAAGGGTCACAGGACCCAGCTTCCGCGAAGTAGTTTGGGGATGGGAGGGGACAAAACAGCAGTCGTTACACACGCTAGTAACCGAGGCAGTGGCCAGGTGCGGGACAGTCCAGCAGAAAAGTTGGAGCACGTGATAATCACCGGCGACTCGAATTTAGTTAGATGCGCAGAAGCAGTCAAGGAAAGGGTGAGAGGCGACAAACGAGTTTTAGTAGGGACGTTCCCGGGACATAGGCTGGGATCAGTGATGAGACACGCTAGCGCAAAACTCGCAACTAAAGGTAATGGACGTAACCTCGTGATAATTGCGGCAGGTCTAAACGACGTCTTGAATGAAGAATGAGCCGAAGTAGCGACCACATTGGCGAAGGGGTCGATGACATGCGCGCGATTTCCCCTCAGGTGCAGATAGTGGTATGCACAATACCGGAGGTACCGGTGCTTGACGGGCACCTGCAAAGAGCGGTTGTCGACGCAAACAAAGAGATATGCCAGATGAGTCGAGAGAAAGGCATAGAGGTAGTGGAAATAAACAGAGAGGTACACAGGTGGGGTGGAGAGAGAGAGAGAGATAATTTATTGGAAGGCAGAGAGGTCGGCCTGAGCTAGTGCGCTCTAGCCTTCTACTCTGCACCGGGGATAAGGGAGAGGGGAGAAAAGAGTGATGAGGGGTGATAATGGGGAGAGAAGGAAGTTGTGCGTGAATACAAAACCACGTAACATAATGGTTTCGCTAAAGCATGCTGTCCAGTCCTGTAGTCTTGAGAAAATCTATCACAGCCGTGATAGCAGTTGCTGACTTCGTTTGGTCGCACATTGCCGATAAAATTGCAGTCTCACTTAGCGTTGCCACACCGATGCCTGTCAACGTCGAAGCAAGCGCATTCCGTTGAGACACGTATAAAGGGCAGTCGCACAACAGATGTGTAAAAGTCTCATCTACGCGGCAGTGCTCACAGTGCGGGCTGTCCACACGGCCGATAAGGTGCGCGTAGCGTCTAGTGAAGGCGACGCCCAGTCGAATCCTGTGTAGCAAACTGGCGTGGCTTCGGTTTATTTTAGCCGGGAGGCGAAAAGTCATGCGAGGGTCTGTTTCCCGCAGACGCCTGTAGCGATGATCCGGGTTAGACCAGTAAGTTGTTGTGCCGTCTCGCATAAGGGATCTCATCAAAGCGTTCACGTCACCTCACGAGTATGGTATTTGTACGTGAACGGCGCCGTTATCCACAGCGGCTTTTGCTGCAGCATCAGCTAGCTCGTTGCCTGCCAATCCACAGTGTGCAGTTAGACCACAAGTCATCTTCAACAGCAGCAGAACTAGTTGCTATACGGGAAGCTGTTCGATTTGTGTCCCACCAAACTCCTCACAAACGGACAATACTTTCTGATGCGAAATCCGCATTGCAAGCCCTTCATTCTTGCTCAAGAAGAGGACAGTATTACGTATTAGCATACGAAATCATACAGGCATTCGATCTCAATCAACGAAATGGTTTTCAAAGTGACAGAATTCACTTCGATAATAGGCTTGGTCATGACGTGGGCTTGGGCATTGCAGGACGCGCAGTAGATTTTTTGGGGGGGCACGCGGGCCCTTCGCTGTCCAGGGTAGCTTGTAATGAGGAAAACAAGCAGCGGGACTCTTTGACAGGTAGTATAGCGAAAAACCAGATAAAAGGTAAAAGAAGGGAGAAGGCGCGTGTTGCAGTTAGTTACATTAACATGCAGGGTGGCAGAAAAAAGGCAGAATGGTTAGACCTTGAGAGACAGTTAAAAAATTACACCATCTCCCGCTAAAGGGAACCATGTGTAGATGTGAAGCAACGGGCGCTAACGCTTACACTGGCCGTGGCGTTGACGCTGGCGCTATCGCAGCGTTGCGCAGGAGAGAAAACTGAGGAGGCGCAAAGCACGCAGTGATGGAGCGGTGTTTCCTACTGGAACATGCCAATCGCTGCTAATGGGCAATGAGAGACGGAAGATTCCGACTGTACACAGAGACCCGCAGTGGGCTTTTAGTTAACGCGCACGCTGCGAATTTTTATTGTTCAACAACGCACAGGAGAAATCTCCCACCGGCACCACCTTGGAGGTCAAGATCCATTGCCATATATACGCGATGGACAGTGAACGGTTGTGCAGCGCGAGCAGTCGGTTTTTTCAACCAAGCAACTCGCTAGCAGACGCTGCCTGCGTCGGCGTCACGAGGCGAGAGAGGGGAGCGTAGGAGAGGAGAGAGAGGGGGGGACGCGCATGCGCAGTGGGGTGTGGACGCTGTGGGCAGGGATGCCTAGAGGAGAGAGGGGGGGCGTAGGAGAGGTGAGAGAGGGGGGACGCGCATGCGCAGTGGGAGCCCAGGCAGGGGATTCCTAGAGGAGGGGGGAGCATAGGAGGGGAGAGAGGAGGGGAGGCGCATGCGCAGTGAGGGTGTGGTTGCCGCGGGGAGGGATGCCTAGAGGAGAGAGAGGGGGAGGAGAGGGTTTTTTTTATTTTTATTTTTTTAAAGGGTTTGCGCATGCGCAGTAAGGGAGGCCACGCCGCACACCACCACCGGATTAAGCTTCACCATAAGATGCTCGTGAAGAAATGCGAATGCATTTCTTCTGCCGACACCGACTTCTGCCACCGCCTTGAGAGGCGCCCAGCCAGCGAACGGTCGAGAGTGAGGCCCGAGCGGACGGGAGAGTGGGGCGCAGGGAGGAGAGAGAGCGAACGGCGAGAGAAGGAGCGGCGAAGCACTGCGCCTACCCTCTCCTACACTATCTCGCACCACATGCTCCGGTTGCTAGGGGCGAGGATAAGCGCACGAGCCCGCAGCGGTTGCTATGGGAGAGGGAGTGAGAGCGGAGAGATAACACCTGCCGGCGTGCGGACAACGCCGGACAACGCCGCACAACGCCGGATGCCTGACATAGCCCGACTAAGAAATGCATTCGCATTTAAAAAGGAACAGATAGGTGTTTATGCGGTTACAGAAACACACCTTAGAAACTTGGAAGAGCCACATCATTTTGTCAATTATATTTGGGAAGGATGCAACAGTATCATATCAGAAAGGAGAGGTGGGGCTGTCGGAATGATAATTCATAGCAGAGCGAAATGCGATAGAGTGAAGCAAACGTGTTCAGAGCACCTACGGGTTTCGGGCAGAGTAGGTGGAAAGAAAACGTGGCTAGGTGTAGCTTACTTGTGGACGGGGAATAACTGCAGAAAAAAGAATCCGGAGATAGTGAAATGTATAAGCACCGATAATAAAGAATTTGGTCATGACGCCGGAATAATCCTTCTAGGGGACATGAATGCTCACATTCATGACTTTGATGGCTATTCAGACACCAGTGGAAAGCTATTGCTAGATCTCTGCGAGCAACATAGTCTTGAGATAGTTAACGCGGGGCCTAAGTGTGAGGGACAGATCACGTGGGAAGTCGGAAACAGGCAATTGAGCATTGATTATTGTCTCATGACAGAAGGAATCTATGACAAACTTAGAGAGATGAGAATAGACGAGGAAGGCATTAACAGCTTGGGTAGTGATCATAAACACATAACATTACACATGGGATATAAAACTGAAAATAAGAACATAGAATCAAACTTTGGCAGCTCGTATTTAAATGACCAACAAATAACAGATATAGCCGCAAGAGTCGAGGAAGAAATAGACAAACTACAAGGCAAAGACTAGAAGTATAGTGAGCTGCTACATGTAATCACGAAAGAAATAGAAAAAGAGAAGAAAACTATTTGTTGCAAAGGAAAGAGAAAGCCAAAAAGTTGGAGCTGATTGAAGTGGCTGGAACGCTGTCCTGCTGTGGTGTTGTTGGCTGAGTATTGAGTGGTTTTAGCTTCGAGTTTTTGTTTTATTGCGATAGCAATTACATGGACACTTTCGGCTGATTTTCGCCGTCGCCGTCTGTCGACGCCGTCATGTCTTGGATATGCATATGTATGTATATATATAAAAAAACGCATAAAGAAAAATAAATCAGTAGAAACAAATTCCAAACTACCTGACCGCGGGTTCGAACCAGTGACCCCTCGCTCCGCAGCCTGCCGCGCCAGCCAACACAGCCACACGCCACGCTCGCGCCAGCGATATAACGGCGAGCTATTCATATGCACCATTTGCCGCTCGCGGTACGCAGACCTCGGAACAGCTTGAGCGCGTGTTTTCTATCACGCAACGCTTTTACAGTTTCTTTCAAATCGAAAACTGCCCTTGAGATGCGCACGAAAAAAGTGGTTCCCTTCTGTACCACTCATTATGTAGAAGGAAAAAAAAAGAACACCAGGCACACTTGGCGTCAGACGCCACCGCGTGGCAGGAGACGCAGAGGGATCATTCCACGTGCCGCAGTTTAAAAGAAAAAGAAGTATCAAACAGCATCGAAAAGTCATATAATCAATCCAACAACAACAGCGTCGGCTTCTGCATTGTGGACACTCGCAGAGCGTTGCTCAAATACAAACACGTAACAACTGCGACAGTTGTTAGTTCACGCTTGTCCTGTGCATACCTATGCGTCCTTTTCGAGCGTCCTTCTTTGTGCTGCGGTGGCGCGTTGCAAGTATCGAGCTGCTTGTCGTTCTTCTTGTGACAAACTAATTTCTTGCTATCGCATTCATTGCTTCGCCCTAGTGGCGAAACTGTGACATTTTTCAGTCTCTAGTTGATTATCTG
Organism: Rhipicephalus appendiculatus; assembly: GCA_030522465.1. Classification (NCBI taxonomy): domain Eukaryota; kingdom Metazoa; phylum Arthropoda; class Arachnida; order Ixodida; family Ixodidae; genus Rhipicephalus; species Rhipicephalus appendiculatus. The sequence goes on from JALIZH010026473.1 coordinate 8,156, forward strand.
CTTTTGAATTTACCCTAATCTGTTGTGCTGTGGTCGACCCATTCTCCTGGTCAGGCGCGATCCTCCTGGTCAGCATCATTGCCAGCTAATGAACTGCCGTTAGATTTGTTTTTCCGCAGTGGTGTCAGCAGCATTCCCGTGGCACTGGTGCCTACAAATGGAGGTTTCATCAGGATCATGAACCCCCAGGCTATCCAGAAGGAACTCAAATGCACATAAAATCATTTCCAGATCATCCCCGACGTGCGCCAATTCGGACGAGGTGGCATAGTGTGTAGGTCACCGGGCCAGACCTGTGTGCAGGTTCTGCTTAAATGTACTTCGTTTGCTTCAACTCCGGTGAGTGCTTTCATTCCGCCTCACCTTGCATGTACTAAAGGCCTCGTACGGGGCGTGTACTCCAAATTAAGTCCAGCTGAGACTCTAGACAGGCTTTCCGGAGCAGGCGTCATTTCTATTTACCGATGCAATCGCCTAGTGAACAACGAGAGGATCCCAACTGAATCTGTCATTGCGACATTTGTGGGCACAACATGACCGTCAGAAATAAAGCTATGGCCTCTTATCTTTCGTGTAGAGCCCCTCGCTTCCCGTCCAAATCCAGTGTAAATACTGCTGGAGATTCGGCCACAGTGCGGGAGGATGCAAATCCAATCTTCGTTGCCGCATCTGCGGAGAAAGCCTTTCCTCAAATGAATGCTCCGCAACATGAGAAAAGTGCTGTCTTTATGGAGGGAGTCACTCCGCAGACTACACTGAATGCTCTGGTCGTGCCCAGGAAATACAAATTCTAGACATAATTGACCACCGCCGCTGTTCGCGCAGGGAAGCTATTGATATGGTTAAGCACAGGGCTTTCGGATATTCTGGTGCAGCAGCTCGTCACACCCCCCAGTCTAGACTCCAACCTATCACAGACAATTGAATCTGCTGTGGAAAAGGCAATGACTAAGGCCATGGATAAATTAATAGCCAACCTCTCCGACTGTTTGATCCAAATCATTTCAAATCAGATGATGCACGGAGTGCAGGCTACTACAGCATCTCAACGATCAGATATCACCATTGACGCAACTCAACTACATAGCGTAGTGCTGGACAAACTTTCTAAATCTGTAGAGAAGGCTAAGCAACCTGTTTTACAGGTGCAGACACACTTATACGCCTCAACCAAGCACAAGTAATACCACAGATGTGGAAATTGATGTCCGAGCTCATAAACATACAAGATCCCCTATTTCTGCGGACCTAAAGTCAAAAACTAAAAAGAATGAATTGTCGCTTGCAAGTAATGATAGCAAAAACTAGCCAGTTGTTCCGTGTACGAATACAACTGATGAGCGAAGCTCCTTAGGAATGGGACGCACGCGGCGTTCGGCGCGCGCGGCATTTTATTGTCCAGGCGACGGACCAACCACTGGGCGCGGACGACCGGGTGAAGGCGATGGTTTCGCGCGTTCGCCGGTTTGAGGCGAGAGGGCAGAGTCGAAGAAAGAAAGAGAGGGAAGACTAATCTGCCTCCGTTTCGCATGCGTTCGTATTCTCGCGCTTTGCGCATTGTGCAGACGCCATCCGCGTTGCAGCGCTCCTAAAGCTCATTTATCCTCCCGCGTGAGGGGAAGACGCCACAGCTGGCACCGTGCCAGGGAGCTTCAAACGCGACGGCGAACGGCGGGGTGCCAGCCTAAGGAGCTTCGCTCCTAAAAAGGTCGCGGCATGTGCCTCTGCGGTGCGCTCAGCACCATTGGTCAGCTGAGGGTACTTCAGTGGAACTGCCGTTCTATACTCTCAGCCTCAACCGACTTAAATTACCTTTCTAACCAACTGAACCCTGATATTATAATTTCTCCAAGAAACTTGGCTTACACCCGATAAAAATTTTTCTTTTACAGGTTTTCGTTTTTTTCGATTAGATCGTCCAAACACGTGGTGGTGGTTTAATGATACTTGTATCAAGTAAATTATGTCATAGGGCGAAAATCTGTTTCAGAATGTCGGACTCTGATTGTGAACTTATAGCACTAGATTTGTGTCTTCCAGGTTACCTCCCTTTTTCAATCATAAATTGTTATTTCCCCACTGGTGTGCAAAGTACGAGCCACCCTGACAGCGTTTTGGCAGTCCTGTAGAAAGGAAATAGTGCTCACAGGTGACTTTAATTCACATCATTTGTCTTGGGGGATAAAGACAGATTTGCGTGGTAGGCGTCTGTGGGAAGTGGACCATTGACAAAAATTTCTTGTGTATGAATAAAGGGCACATAACATTCGTTCGGGGTCAGACTCGCTCAGTGCTAGATATAACGTTTTGCACCAATGCGATCAAATGTTTTGTCATGGTCCATGGTTGACTCTGCAACTAACAGCGACCACCTCCCGGTAGTTTTCGATATTTCATTGACCAATAACAACTTTAGATCAGCCAACACGCGTATATGTGAACCATAGAAAATTTCAAACCTGTCTGCGTTCTGCCATTGCAAAACTTCAGAATGCTAGTGGTCAGGAAGTTGCATCTAAGATTGGATCCATACTAGAGGAATCTCGGAAAAATTCAGAGTTCGTTATTCCATCGAGTAAACGGTCCTCCTCTCGTTGGTGGAATGATGAATGTACGCGCGATTACAGAAGACGAAAAGCCGCTGGGAAAAAACTTCTCCATAATCGATGCCCAACAAATTGGAAAGACTATCAGTTTTTTGCTGGCATATTTAAGCGCACTGTTAAGCAAGCGAAAGAAGAATATGACAGTCGACATTACGATTATCTTTGTAAATCAAAAAAATAAGCGTGCTTTGTTTGCATATCTACGGACAAGAAAAGTACTGCCAACGCCTTTAACATTAGAGTCATGTATCTTGACGCCGCAAGAAATGAATGGCTCGCTGGAAGAGATAGCCAAAGGTTTAGAACGTCGCTTTAGTACAAACCTCTCGGCTACTCGCAACATGCTGGTATCTTCGCATGAATTTACGGAAATTTCTTTATCTGAATTCATTGAGACTGTATTATGTTTACCGAAGACGGCCCCTGGACAGATGGCATTACGAACTCAATGTTAAAAGTTTTACTTCAGGAATCGCCTAATTTTCTGTTAGACCTTGTGAATTATTCGTTTAAAAAACTCATAGATACCGCTAGAATTGAAACTTGATAAAATTGTAATGTTGCTAAAGAAACAAGACGGGGGGGTACATTTTGGATAACATAAGGACAATCGCCTTGACGTCAAATCTAGTGAAATTGATTGAAAGAATTATCCATACTCGAATCAATAGATTTATTGACGAGAGGTCAATTCTAAGCCCCTGTCAAATTGGGTTCAGGGAATGGTTGTTCAATATGGAATGCTCATGTTGATTTAGAAAGTCGTATACAATTAGCACGACAGCCAAACAAATATGCGGCTTTAGTTACTTTGGATATCGCTAAAGCATATGATACCGTAGAGCAAGGCATTTTGATAGATCGATTGAAATCCTTCAATTTCCCGGCATACATAGTAGCGTGGATTCACAAATTCCTTGTGGACAGGAGGTTTTATTGTTCGCCAGGAAATAACAACTTATGTGTATGCTGACGATATCGCGTTCTTTGCAACGGCAGATAACATTCAGACCCTATATGAACGGCTTCAGTCTTACCTTAACACCCTGGAGAACTGAACTGGCTCGATGGCAATCACTTCTTACTCAATCCGAGGAAATGTGCCCTTCTTGTCTTCCCCCTGCAATACCCCGTGCACATCTCATTGTGTTATCATAATGAGGACATACCTCAGGTGGAGTCTATTAAATACCTTTGGGTAATTTATAATGCACCTCTTAACTGGCGACAACACATCGAATATATAGCTGGAAAAGGTGCACGTGCCGTTGGCATTTTGCGTAGGATAAGCAACTACCGCATAGGTATGAGAAGAGACACTCTAGTAATGATATATCGAATTGTACGTTCGTCCTATTTTGGAATTCGGTTGTGTGCTTTTCTTTGGTGCTCCAGCATACAAAATCCGGCCTCTAATCCTTTTAGAAATAGAAGCACTACGCTTATGCCTTGGCCTTCCTAAAACGGTTTCTAACTGTATTATTGCGATGGCAATTATATGGACAGTCTCCACGGGTTTTTGCCGTCGCCGTTGCGGTCGCCACCACCGTCATGTCGCGTACGAAGTCCGAATTGATAGGGAACCCCCTGCGCATCGTACGTTCTACGAGCGGGTAAAGCGCTGGACACATGGTGCGATTCGGCATCCGATCCCACGTGCGGCGCCGCACGCGGCGTCACGACGATTCACGACACATGGGGCGAACGAGCAATGAGCGCGCAGGCTCCGCCCACACACAGCACCTCAGCTTGCACGCTCGGAAAACATCGTATCCTCTGCATTTAGTTCAAAACAAACAACCTCACACAGCCATGCTTCGTTCTCTAAGAACATTGCCAACAAAGCTACGCCTTCGCGAGCTACAATCATCGCAACAGCTCACATTCACTCACGACTACGAGCGTAGGCCTAGCTAGGCGGACGCTCTCGGTAGCGCTGCTCGAGTTCAAACGCGAGCTGATTGTCGAGCGCTTATTTTTGCCAGCACGATAAAAGCTTGTGCTCTAATATGACGCGTTTACACGCGCAATTGGTGTTATCGACGGCCTCGATGTGAAGAGCAAGGGTGGGAACAGAAGCGAGCCGGTTCGCCGAGACGGCCGGTGCCAATGTTTACCTGTGAAACGGCCTTCCATCACGGCTCAATATCTCGTTGGTGGTTCGGAAACGGACGTCGCCTTGCAGAAATGGCACACTGCAAGCATCACTTTATTCAATCATGACGTATTAGACGTCAGAAACAGTTTATCCAATGTTTTTCATGCCACCGACAACGGCGATATTCACAAGTACCAGGACGATCTGAGCCATCGCAGCCGTCGCAGCGGCAGCGGCGGGGAACGAACCACCGGCACAGGTTGGCACGGGCGCCACCAGTGGCGCCGCTTGTCGAGCTCCCGCGCTGCCATTGGCTGCGGCCGCCCGACCGGAGCGGTAGCCGCGCGGCAACATTCAGCAAGTTGGATGCCCGCGCGGCGTGCGACTCGGCGCCGCATGCTGTTGGAACCTGTTGGACGTCTGTCGGATGCGGCTGTTGGCACGAACAGCCGTACGGCAAATCGCATCCGAATTCGCACCATGTGTCCAGCACTTAATAGCGGGCGAGCGGGAGCGGTGAACGCGGCTGAAGCGGCGATCAAAGAAGCCAGCCTATCTCCGTCGCTCCGAGGAGCATGCGATAAGATCCCCCCCAACTGTTCAACCGGGCCCCGCCCGTCGTTCGCGAGCGTGAAAACACGCGAGGGGGGGAAGGGCGTCCCTCGAGCGACCTTCGATTTTACGACCGCGTGGCGGTTTGGGCTAGTTGATAGGTGATGACGATTGTTATAGCGCGAGCTCAGAACGACGCTCGTCTTCTTGTCCTTTTGTCCGTCGTTCTGAGCTCGCGCTATAACAATCGTCGTTTACGACCGCGTTCGTCGCGGGCGCGCGCGTTATCTCCCTATCTCGGTAGCCGACAGCGGGTGGCCGGTGTATCCTTCTACGTGCTGCGCTCTCAACGCGAAGAGAATGTGGTGTGCAGAGTTTCCCTGGAGCGGCCGTATTCTCGTAAACCAGCGTTTTCTAGAGTTGCGTGAGATCCGATCCAAAAGAGTTAGCTGCCAGCCTCACTTCGTATAACATTACAATTATTGCTATCGCATTCATTGCTTCACCCTTGCGGTGAAACTGTGACTTTTTTTATACCTAGAATCAAGAGTTCCCCCCTCTTTCCTGCAGGTTTCGAATTTTGACCGTTGAGATATTCTTAAGAATATACGAGTCACCACTCCGCCGATCGGAAACAGCTTTTATTTCCACTCCGGAATTATTTTTCGGTGCTAGATGGCCGTGATTTCACACACCACAAGTCATATTTGTACAACGTTTACTGGACTCGCTGACTGTACGCATTAGCGACATAACCCCGACTAGTTATCCTTCGCACTCTGTGGATATCCAATTTGACGACATCTTCCCTAATAATGCAAAATTACTGCCCCGTAATACTCTAGATGGTTTATTACAAGAACACTTTCAGAGCATCAAAACAAAGGCTATTATTGCTACAGATGCATCACAGTGTGACGAAAAGTCAGGTGTTGGTTTATTTAGCCCCAGTTTGGATTGGTCATATTCCCTTCGACTATACTGACAGTTGGGCGACTTGGTATGTGTTCATGATTAAAAACGGCGCAACAAAAACACGAGACACATACGAAGGCTACCCGGCGCCTGTCTTCGTGTATCCTTCGTATGTGTCTCGTGTTTTTGTTGTTCCCTTCGACTGCCTGATTTTATACCAGTGTTTGTGGCTGAATTTCTGGCAGTGGTGCTCGCTTTGCGAAAGTTAAACACAGACGTTACATCTGCTGTTATAATAACAGATTCTCTATCTATCTGCGCTGCACTTTCTGCTGGTGCTTGACTCGCAAGTAATAAAGGCATTTAGTGCATTATACCCACGCATTTGAGAGAAGTTCGGTCAGTTTGGGTGCCTGGACACAAAGGGTTGTTCCTAAATGAAACGGCCGATTCCCTAGCAAAGTCGTCAATAAGTGGGCCAACTGTACCGTGTCTTCCACCGTCCGCTTATGTGACGGCTGCGTGAGTTCGCAGGCGTAACTATAAGGAAGGTCTTGCAGGCACATGACTGACGAATTCCACCGAATATCGGCACCTATTATATCCCTGGCGGAGATCCTCTTGTGAAACACGTAATCTAGAAGTGTCAATTGCGAGGCTGCGCTGTCGGGTGCCGAAACTAAATTTTTACCAACACAGGTCTGGTGAGGCACCTTCTCCATTGTGCGCATTTTGTGGTGAGCTGGAAACTATCGATCATTTCTTTTTTGACCTGTAGGCGATTTATTACAGCTCGAACCACCCACCTAGGAAGACCTTTACGTGCGATTGGAATAAATTTATCTGTGCCCGCGATTTTGTCTTTTGGAGCCTCTATTTCTGGGTTCTTCAGTGCGAAGGTTTGTCTGGCTGTGAGGAATTATATCAATGCAACCAATCGATTAACTAGCTAATCTATATTATTGTCCTTCTTTGTCGATACATGCACATTTTTTTTGTAAATGGAAAAATAGGGCGTTGTTTTAATTTGTCTATTACTAATAAAAAAGTGTTATTATTATTTTTATTTTTTTTACATTAGAGCGACCATCAAAATTTCATATAAAATTTATAAGTTTTTTATTCTTTAACCTCAATTATTCTGAAATTCCTTAACAGTTTTATGAGACCACTCAATTCATGGCCAATCCCCCCACAGCGGGTATGAGCCACAGTGGAAGGTAAAGAAGAACAAGAACATGAACAAAGAAATCCGGGAAGCGATCGAGAAGTGACGTGAGGCATCACGCGAGCACAGAGAGGCAAAAAAGGAGAAGCGGCCACAGGATGAAGTCAACCAAGTATGGGAAATATATTTAGAGCAAAAATCCATTGTGCAAAAATCAGTCGAGGCAAAAATTAAAGGCGAAAGTGAACGCTGGATGACAGAGATTCGCGAAAAGAAGGCCGCGCCTAGGATATTTTGGAGAAACCTAAAAGTACTAGGTAGGAAGTCTGTCACAATGCAACAACATATGGTAGATGAAGGAGGAAATCAATTGGAAGGGTATGAAGCGCTAGGTTACATCTGAAATGGTAACAGCCGATTCGTTTAAAAAGGTCGCCCAGGGGATTCCCCCGGTGAGTAAAAGTATGCAAAAAAGTGCAACCGAGGAAGAAGTAGTACTTGAGAATTTGAATTGGAAGAAGGCCGAAGGAAAAAAATCACGCCGTATCCACGAAGTGAATGATGATGAGTCGGCGAAGCTCGATCGTTTTCATTCATGGCAGAAAGAGAATGTGTGGTCTGGAACGCGCTTATACTTGTAGTGTAGTGGGTACATTCCACTATACTGGAACGCGCTTATACTTCATCGTTATCACGTGTAGTGGGTAAATTCCACTATACTGCGTCATCGTCATCTTTATCACGTGGAGTGGGTACATTCCACTATACGTGGCTACCTAGAACAACAACTACTACTACTACTACTACAGAGGAACGCGCTTATACTTCATGGTCATCAGCGTCATCGTCATCGTTATCACGTGTAGTGGGTACATTCCACTATACTGGAACGCGCTTATACTTCATCGTCATCACGTGTAGTACCATTCCACTATACTGCGTCATCGTCATCTTTATCACGTGGAGTGGGTACATTCCACTATACGTGGCTACCTACCTACCTACCTACTACAACTACTACTACTACTACAGAGGAGGGACAGACCCACACCCTAAGGAGCTTCGCCCCTAAAATTCCTAAGCGCACTACTCCAGGCTTAGATGGGGTTCCCGTCAGCCTCATTAACGAACTAGGACATAGCACTAAAGAAGCACTGCTGAACGCCGTAGGAAAATCCTTACAGGAGAGGAAAATAACAGACAGTTGGCGAAAAAGTAGAATGAACTTCATCTATAAAGGCAAGGGAGAAAAGGATAACATTCGCTCGTATAGACCGCTAACCATTACATCGGTGCTATACAGGTTGGCGATGCAGGCAGTAAAATTAAAAATAGAAACGTGGGTAGAGCAAAATGATATTTTGGGAGTACTTCAGAATGGATTCCGAATCGACAGGCGGCTAGACGATAACCTGTTTGTGCTTACTCAGTGTATAGAAATATCTAAAATAGAAAACAGACCCTTATACGTAGCTTATCTAGACATCACTGGGCTGTATGACAACTTTAATCAGGAAATTTTGTGGGATATATTGAAGGAAGTGGGCATAGGTGACGACTGTATACACCTTTTGAGGGAAATATACAGGGAAAATACAGTTTGTAAAAAATGGGAAGGAATAAGTAGCAAGGACAGCGTTGAAATTAGCAAGGGGCTGAGACAAGGATGTCCTTGGTCCCCGCTGTTATACATGATGTACATGGTGAGGATGGAAAAAGCGCTAGAAGGTAGCAACATTGGATTTAATCTGTCACACAAACAGGCCGGCGCGATGGTTGGGCAGAAGCTTCCAGGTCTATTTTATGCTGACGATATTGTCTTATTTGCGCACAGTCAAGATGATATACAGCGGCTGGCAGATATATGCTGAAGGGAAGGCGAGGCTCTAGGACTAGGATTTAGTGCAACAAAATGTGGATTGATGGTATTCAACGATCACGAAGACCATGCGGTCTTAATACAGGGCCAAGAAATACCGAGGGTAAGCGAGTACAAGTACCTCGGAGTATGGGTAAATGAGGGGGGATATATGTATGGAGGTACAAGAGAAAGCATCGGTAGCAAAGGGAAAGAGGAATGCTGCAATCATGAAGCACAGAGCGTTATGGGGATACAATAGGTACGAGATACTTCGAGGGCTGTGGAAAGGTGTGATGGTTCCGGGGCTTACATTTGGGAACTCAGTGGTGTGCATGAAGTCAGAGGTGCAATCAGGAATGGATGTAAATCAAAGGACTGTGGGACGCCTCGCGTTGGGCGCTCACGGGAAGACGACAACTGAGGCTTAAAGGGTGATATGGGATGGACAGGCTTTGAAGTGAGGGAAGCTCAGAGCAAAATGAGATTTGAAGAGGGGCTGAGAAAAATGAAGGAGAGTACATGGGCAGAGAAGGTTTTCAGGTATTTGTATAGAAAAAGCG
>JALIZH010026474.1:0-20402 GCA_030522465.1 Rhipicephalus appendiculatus
CACAACCGCCGACACCGACGCCGGGATTTCTGCGAAACGAGCTCTTTAACGCTATCGCATTAAAATGCGTCGCGTTGCCAGCACACCTCATGACCTTGAGCACTTTCTTTTTTGTTGTTGTTTTTCTTCGAACGTGCGGGTTACTTTCAGTGGGATCCAGTGTTGCGGAATGGGCGCCTCCATTCCATTCCAATTCTATTCCAGGAATTCTGTGAAAGCAACTTTCATGCTTTACAAACGCACGCGTCCTGTATACAGGCGTCACAATACAACATCTAATATCGCAGTGATATTGCGTGGTACAAGCGTACATTGCCATCGGGCGTCAGAACATGCGGTTATGATAACGACTTCATGGTTCTAAGCCGGCCACCCATTACAAAAGGCACAGGCGCTACTGCGCGTATTCCCTTAAGGCCACGTAGTAGGTGCATAGCAAGTTCGAAAATATTTTACGCCCATAATTGCTCGTGGTTTAAGGCATGTTACAATATAGCTAGGTGGGCTAGGAAGTATCTTATGATTAAGAAAAATCTTTGAGCGCAAATAAACGACGCAGGACCAAGAAAAAGAAACACACACCACAAGCGCTCACTCGCAACTGAATTTTATTAGACGAAAGAACGTACATATATACATCGCATCGCGCATTTCACAAAGAGTTACAGGCCTACACCCAAAGCACGTGTTCACTGTCTGTTGATAAAATTGAATTCCTTGTCATGTAATGATAGAGATGACTGGCTAACACGTATCGCCGCGTTCTTTGTGATGTGATACATCTCCGAAATTTCTCTTGTGGTCTGATGCGGGTAACGAAACAAAATTCTGGAGCTTTCGAACAAAGGTTTGCAGTTACATATTTCACAATAGGTGGCAAGATGAGATGAAGGCGTGCCCCTAATGCATTTTCGTGTTCTCGAAGGCAGGTGTTGATACATCGATGTAGCAACACCCGATCAAAGCGGCGCGTTTCTTCGGACGGGAAGTGGCAGATAGCTCGATTCATATTATTTTTCTTTCTGCATTTTTTTCCGTTGCCACTGACTACCTCTATGTTAGCCTGTTTGAGGGCGCTGCGTCCTGATGCGCGCAGCAGTGTAGTCACGTGTCATTTTTCATATTTCGCGGGCTTTCTTTTTTAAAGGGAAAAAACGTGCACGTAATTAGTACGTTGTTGAAAGTAGTTCAGAAAGATGTTATTTCGAAACGCCCATATCTGCATCATTGACATTTTGATAATTAGGTGCGCACTTTCGAAGTTAAAAATATAATTATGCCAAATTAATTAATTTTCATTAACGAAAAAATTAGTAGCGGCTACTACAGTATACTGGGAACAATATGCACTAGGTCTACTTCGCGTGACTCCATTCGTCTTTTTTTAAAATCATGCTGCGTGATAGTTTGGACACCGCGCGTGTGTATATATATATATATATATATATATATATATATATATATATATATATATATATATATATATATATATATATATATATATATATATATATATATATATATATATATTGTAATGATGACAAAGTGGTTCTCGGGCACGGGCGCATACTCGGCTAGGGACAGAAGAGAAGGAAGTTAGAATAGAACAGCCGGCCCGCAGCAAGGGTGCTGTCTCTGTCTCTCTTATTTCCTTACAATGGCGCAGTCCGACAACTCAACCCTGCGGCGGAAGCCCCCTGTACGTGTCCTCGCGGGTCGTCGGCAGCGCGGGCCTCTGCATCCAGGAACGCCGTCCACGCTTCCTCGATCATGGACTTCACGACCCGACCGCTGCTGCACCTACCCGTCGAATCATCCGATCCGCGGACGGCGTCAATGCCTCTTCGGTGGTTTCAGGGTACGAGCTGACACGAACCTGGCTACCACCTTCCTCTCAGTGTGCGCCCGGGCTGCTCTCGGCTGAGAACGTCGCGCACGCCTCCCGTGGCGTACATCCCGTGCCCACAACTTTTCCAACGTGTGAGCCTCCAAGGGACGCTGTTCAGGCTTCCTTGGACGTGCGTGTCGCCGCCGTGAGTACTGCTACCACGGCACACTCCGCGTACGGCGTCAGTGCCTCTTCGGTGGTACCAGAGAACGACGTGACAGGAAACTTTTCACCACGTTCGTCTGAGAAGGCGCACGGGCTCCTGTCGTTTGGGAACGTCACGCACGCTACCCGTGACACGGATTCCGTGCCCAAGGCTCTTCCAACGCATGAGCATCTATGGGACGCCGTTCACGCTTCCTTGGCGTGCCCCGCCGCCGCGAAGACAGCACGCGACCTCCTGTTGCCGGGCACCACTGCTCAGACTTCCCGTGCCGACCACCTGTCACTCCAGACTCCATCGGCACCTGAGCTGCTGAGGGGTGCTGTACAAGCTCCCTCTTACAAGCAACCCGCAACCGCAAGCACAACCACCACATCATGCGGAACCTCGGACAGCGCCGCGCAGCTGCGGCGTACCATCACGCGACTCCGCGGTACGGTAAACGCTTTGAAGGCGTTGAGCTCTGCGCAGATTCCTGCCTTCATTCCGGCATTGAGCGCCGCCAACGCCACGCTGGATGTAGCCGCCTCACACGATCTGGAGGCCATCCCACCCGAGCAACGCAGAGAGCTCCGGTGTGCCCTCATGCAGCTCTCACACCAGCTGGGCTGCTTCGCGTTGGCGCTCTCTGGATTTTCGTCGGCCGTCCCACCATCGTCTGCATGCGAACTACCAGAGTTCAACGGCTTTCACGACGACGCCGACAACTGGGTAGCGAAGATCAACGCTCTCGGAGCTCGCGAGGCTTGGACGGACCAACAGAAATGGTGCGTGGCCATTGACCGCCTTCGAAATGGTGCCGCGGCGTGGCACAGGTATGAAGGCGTCAGGCAGCGGTCCTGGGCGGACTGGAGCTCCAAGCTCATCGCCGCGTTTGGACGGATTGACTACGGCCTCACTGCCACCGCCCATTACAACCTCGCCGCCACCGAGGATGGGCCTCTCGAGAGGCACCACCTCGACTCCGCTACTGCGGAACGCAGCTTATCGAGCAAGCTTACCACCTTGTTCTCAGACCAACACTGAACTCGGGCAGTACTATGACACTGCGCCGGTGTTCGACACAGGACCACAACGACAAGAAGACGAGACGACATTCCGTTCACAGGATTTGGCAAAGCGTGGCCCACGTTCATCTTCCCATGGTGACCTGGACGTGCCGACTCCACTCGTACTCGGCATGCTGTCAATCGAGAAGCCGGACGAATCGAGGACCACCATTACTAATGTGTGTGGAGATCCATCTGAGCTAAATCACCCGCTACTTCAAGCGCACTCATTGCCCGAGTGCTCAGATGGTCACTTTGCTCTGAATAAGACGAAGAATGTACTGGCGACCACGTTTACCCGAGAAAGCCATCTGGAAGATGCCAAGACACACCTGTGTGACTGGATGAACAAGATGGGTTACAATGTGTCCAACAAGAAGGCGTTCAACGAGAAGTTTTCCCAGGACGAGCGGAAGAGAGCTCTTCCGTCGCTATTCCCACTGCCGGCTGACGCAGTATCGGTCACCAAGAAATCTGCGCTAGACTTGAGAACCGCGGCTTCCAAGCAGTCACCTACACCGCTTCCAGAGCCGTCGAGCGTCGATGAAAAAACCTTGCCAGCCACTGTGTGTCCTCGGATGCTGTGCCGGCATCCTCCTTCGGGCATGTCGCATTCACTGTTGCCTCCGCGACAAAGCCGAACCCGGCCGCCCGAAGCATGTTTTGCACCTCATATGACGTCGCAGCGTGGCCGAGACGGGCCATTGCGATTTAGCCAGGGTCGTCCACCAGACCCACTTACGGCAGATCCCCAAGCCGAATCGCAGCGTGGCGGGGACCGACCGCTGCGATGCAGCCAGTGCCGTCCACCAGAAGCATTGTCGGCAGGGGCGCACTCTCGCAGTCATGGCCGAGTGTAATGATGACAAAGTGGTTCTCGGGCACGGGCGCATACTCGGCTGGGGACAGAAGAGAAGGAAGTTAGAATAGAACAGCCGGCCCGCAGCAAGGGTGCTGTCTCTGTCTCTCTTATTTCCTTACAATATATATATATATATATATATATATATATATATATATATATATATATATATATATATATATATATAAAAGACATAAAAATCGACCGGGGATTCGAGCCAGTGACCCCTAGATCCAGAGCGCGGCGCCTTACACTACTAGACCACGCGCCATGCTCGCGCGGGCATGTTAACGGTAAGCTATTTGCACCATTTACCACTGGCGGCAGATCTTGGAGGAGTGTGAGCGTGTTTTTTATCGCGCATTGCTCTTACACTTTCTTTCAATTTGAAAACTGCCTCTGAGACGCGCACGAAAAAGTGGCCCCTTTCTGTACACCACTCGTGATCAGAAAAAAAATGAAGAAAATAACTGCGGGAACACCTTTGGTCAGACGCCACCACATCGCAGGAAACACAGAGGGGTCACTCCACGCGGCGCAGTTTAAAATAAAAAAGAAATATTAAGAGTGTCGGCATCTCCATTGTCGACACTTGCAGCGCGTTGCTCAAAAAAATGCCTCCACCTCCCCGAAGGGAATCGTGAGGAAATGCGAATGCATTTCGCGCGCGCTTCACTCCATTTATATATGGTGGTTGTGGTTCGAAGAAGGAAAAGGCACCGAATTTCTGCAGCCCGGTCGGGAGCACGGGAGCAGTGCCTGTTTTTTTTTATCGCGGGAGCTCCGCCGAGCTCCCGCGATGCAGCGCCCTCACGCACCAGAGCGCGCTCCTCCTCTCCAATCGCTCTCCGCTACTCCGCCCGCACCACCTGCTGCGGTTGCTAGGGGCGAGGATAAGCGCGCGCGCCCGCAGCTGTTGCTATGGGAGAGGGAGTGAGAGAGGAGAGATAACACCTGCCGGCGCGCGGACACCTCCTCAACCTATCCTCCTCCCCGCGGACAACGCCGGACAACGCCAACGCCGTATGCCTGACATAGCCCGACTAAGAAATCCATTCGCATTAAGAACAAAGACGTAACAACTGTGACAGTTGTTAGTTCACGCTTGTGCAGTTTATGCCTGCGCGTTCTTGTCGAGCGTCCGTCTTTGTGCTTCAGCGGGGCGCTACAAGTATCAAGCTCCCTGTCATTCTTCGTGTGACATCTTGCTGTCGCATTCGTCGCTTCACCTTTGCGGTGAAACTGTGACTTTTTTTTCTCTACAAAGATTTCCCAGCTATGGTTGACCTTGTCCGATGTCACCTTGCGGCTATATATTTTATTAGCTTTTTCATTGAAATATGAAATATACAGGAACTGCAGCTGCGTGACAATATAAACAGCTGTAATGCTATGCTATCTTTTCCAGATATATATCCAGTTTGTAATGTTACGCGTTCATAATCGTTACCGAAGGTACTAATGTAGTGCTCGTCCAAGCCTCAGTTCTCTCAGCGTGTGTCCAAGTTCCTTCTATCCGGACACAATAATCAATGTACGATCGCCTGTTTCTGACTTCACACGTGATGAGCACTTAACATTTAGGCGCTGTGTTTACTACCTCAAGATTATGCTGCTCGCATAGATCTATGAATAAGTTCCCGTTGGTGTCTGTACGCCGATCAAGATAATGTATGCTGCCACTCATTCTCCCAACCAGGGTGATTTGGGCCCTTTTACCAAATTCCTCATTCTCCGTGCTTATACAATCAACTATTTCCTGATTCTTTTCTCAGACAGTTATTTCCAGTCTATAGTAAGTTATCCCTTGTCACGTTTTCTTCGCACTTACTCTGCCGGAAACCCAGAGGTGGGCTGCAGACGTTTCCTTCACTCTATCTCATTATGCTCTGCACTGAATTAGCATTGAGACACCCCAAGTTTTCCTTTCCAAATTTTACTATTGCAACCTTCCCAAACATTATATTAAATATCTGATGGACCTTCGAAAATACTAAGGCGTGTTTAGGTAACCGCATGAACACCTCCTTGTAGTTTGTTTAACCTTTAGCCTTTAACCTTTAGTTTATTTATTTATGTTATTACACAAGGCGCTCTGTACCTAGTTCTTTTTTCCTCTGTCTCGTTCTTCACGATGCTACGGTCCAAAGGTTCGCCCTGGTTGGTTTCTTCGTTACTCCCTACCGTGGTCTCCGCGGGGCCCATGTGCCCTCCAAAGGGCTACGCGCTTACTCCAAACCGCCAACCCAGTTCATGACCAAGCCCCTGATCGAAGCGAATTCTGTCCCTTTGAAAAGCTCCCGACTTGCATTTCTTTGTTTATGCCCACTACCTCGAAACCTTCCTCTCGCCTTATGCTTCATATCGTTTTCCTGGTGGTGGCGACCGCTGACAGCGACTGACACCGAATGATAGCGCTATTGCTAGTATTTCGCGACTTGCAGTCGTACCGTGACGGCATAGTTGTGTTGACTCGTGTGTGACCTCCGGTGCTGTGCACACGAGAGTTTGCGCCTCTTAGAATACGGCGCGCATGTCATATACCATATTTGACAAGCTGCTCCCGAATCCTGCCAATGTTTCATTTAACACGTCATTGAGCTCTTCTACAATTACTACCAGGTCGCTCTCATCATGCCTACATCTGAGGTTTCCTCTCGCTTGTCCAACGGCTGACCCCAGCGTATGAAATGCGAACGTCCCCATCGAAATTATTTTATCACGAAAATGTTTTATGCCGGGGTCCACCAAGATTAGAATGACGTAATTCCGTCACGGAAATGACGTCAAAAAATACGCATCATCAGAAGAAAAAGAAAAAAAGTTCCGTCAGTGGGAGTCGAACCTACGACCTCTTGGACCGCTACAAGAGATGGCGGGCACGCTAGCCACTGCGTCACGGTCTTTTTTTTTTTTTGCTTTATTGCCTGTTCCCACACATTATGTACATCAACAATGACATAGGGGTAATAACAACAAACAGTGTCAGTCCTACCGGACAGACACCAATTTTAGAATTCCTTGAGCGCTGTCAAGGGTTCCACCCTCGACAAACACTCAGGTACAAACTCCTGCGCTTTCTGAATTTCAACAAACTTCGACATGCACTCTCGGAAGTACATTCTTGCGGCTCTTGCATCTGGATCGCAGTGAAATCCTGCGATACGGGCCCGCCATAAACAGTGGAGGCCTGTTAACATTATTAAGCCAAACGGCAAACCATCTTCCATTATCTATAGGGAGAAATCTGATACCATATGGATCCAACGGGAATTCCTTCTTGATTGTTCTCTGCAGTACAAGGGCAGAACGTGCTAAAACGGGTTAAAAGAATGCAAGTGGCTCCCGCCACGAAGTCCTTCTTTTTAGGCTTCACACAGGTACACTGCATGACAAGCGGTATTTCAAGAAGAGCGGGGTTTCTTTTTTACCTTGGGGGTCAGACTGTCTCATTTGTAATAAGCAGAAACTATCGACCACGTTTTTTTTACGTTGCTGGGAGGGAGTGTATTTTTGGGATGCACTGCGCCATGGTCACATATTCTATCGGCTTTCAAAACAGGCCTTTTATATCTACCACTATCCTCTCACAGTTCTCTTGCTAAAGTGAAGTAATGCATTATCACCGTGAAATGCACGATTAGTTCTTCAAAGCGTCGTTTCTAGGCGTCCGTCCTATTTGGTGCGTTTCGAATAGAAAAAATTACACCACTTCCCGCTAAAGGGAACCATCTGTAGATATGACGCAGCGGGCGCTAACGCTTACACTGGCGGCGGCGTTGACGCTGGCGCTCATCGCAGCGTTGCGCAGGAGAGAAAAAATTCCCCCATCTCCCGCTAAAGGGAACCATGTGTGGATGCGAAGCAGCGGGGAGATAATTAGCTTGAGCGGGAGGAACGTCGCCGCTCTCATTTCACGGCAGTGGTCCGGGCGCTCATCGCGGCGCTGCGCAGGAGAGAGAATGAGGCGCGCGCGCTCCGTCATTTTCATACCGCGGAACTACCGTGGCGCCCCCCAGCGGAGTAAGCAGCTGTCACACCACCTGTCGTTCGCGCCGCTCCATAGAGGATTCCTAGAGGAAAGGACGGGGGTACCGTAGGAGAGGAGAGAGAGGGATACGTGCATGCGCTGTGGGACGCGTGAGCCGCTCCGTAGAGTAGATGATTCCAAGAGGAGAGAGGGGGGAGAGGACGCGCATGCGCTGTGGGACGCCGGAGCCGCTCCGTAGAGTAGAGTATTCCTAGAGGAGAGATGGGGAGAGGACGCGCATGCGCCGATCCGTACAGTAGATGATTCCTAGAGTAGAGGAAGGGGGGTGAGCGTAGGAGAGCACAGGGAACGCGCATGCGCTGTGGGGGGTGTGGGACGCGGGAAGGAGGGACGGACTAAGCCCCCTCCAAACACATGCAAGCAAGATCAAGGAATGGGGTCAACCTGGGCGACAGACACCACCTGCCTAGCCATTGCTAAGCAAGCAGCCTCTCTGTGCTCTCGGCCACGACTCAAGCAATGGGGTCAACCTGGGCGACCCCGTGGCATCACCCCCGGCGGCGAAGGCACCGTCTCGGTGCTCGGCTGGTCCGAGTGATAGCGCTTCAGCCGAGTTACGTGAACAATGTCCGAAGACGATCGCGCCCGGTCGTTGTGAAGGGGCTCGATTTCGTATGTCACGTCGGTGACTTGGCGCACGACACGGTACGGACCGGAGTACGGCGAAGTCAACTTCTCGCACAGGCCAACTCGCCGTGAAGGCGTCCAGAGAAGGACCGTGTCACCTTGGTTGAACTGGACATCACGGTGGCGGGCATTGTACACGAGTCGTTGCTTCTCTTGCGAATCGCTAAGGCGCAGGCGAGCAATCTCGCGTGCCTCTAGAGCTCTGGATATGACATCACGAGCGTATTCTGATGTGTGGGTAACGGCCGGAAGGAGCGTGGGGTCTCGTCCATACAAGAGAAAAAATGGCGAGAAACCTGCGGTATCATGCCGGGATGTATTATACGCAAACGTC
Organism: Rhipicephalus appendiculatus; assembly: GCA_030522465.1. Classification (NCBI taxonomy): domain Eukaryota; kingdom Metazoa; phylum Arthropoda; class Arachnida; order Ixodida; family Ixodidae; genus Rhipicephalus; species Rhipicephalus appendiculatus. The sequence continues at coordinate 8,975 of JALIZH010026474.1, forward strand.
ACGAATGCGAGAGCGGCGTCCCAGTCACGATGGTCGGAAGAGACGTACATAGCGAGCATTTCGGTGATAGTTCGATTGAGCCGCTCGGTGAGCCCGTTGGTCTGAGGGTGATACGCCGTTGTGAACTTGTGCTTTGTAGCGCAAGAGTGCAATATGTCTTGCACGACCTGTGACAGGAAGTAGCGACCCCGATCGGTAAGCAGTTGTCGAGGAGCGCCATGGTGAAGTATAACGTCTTCCAAGAGGAAGTCAGCGACGTCGGTGGCACAGCTGGTAGGGAGGGCCCGCGTGATCGCATACCGAGTGCTGTAATCCGTGGCGACGGCTATCCACTTGTTTCCATTGACCGATAAAGGGAAAGGGCCAAGGAGGTCAAGGCCTACCCTATAAAATGGTTCAGATGGTATTTGAATAGGCTGAAGGCGTCCTGCTGGAAGGGCTGCTGGTTTTTTGCGGTGCTGACAGGACTTGCACGAAGTGACGTAACGGTAGACGGACCGGTAAATACCGGGCCAAAAGAAGCGACGTCGAACACGGTCATAAGTTCTTGAGACCCCCAAGTGACCAGCCGTAGGAACATCGTGCAACTGTGCGAGGACAGTCTGACGCATATGTTTGGGTACGACCAACAGCAGGTCAGGTCCGTCAGGATGCATGCTATAGCGATATAATACGCCATCTTGGAGCAGAAACATACGGAGAGACGGAGGAGTTGAGGGACCACTCAGCCGAAGAATGATATCTCTTAAGTGAGGATCACGGCGTTGCTCATCTCCGATGTTGCCGAAAGCGGAAAGTGCCAACACGCAAGTCGATTCGCCGGTCTCAGGAACGTCTGGTGGGTCTACTGGATGACGCGACAAGCAATCGGCATCCTCATGTTGGCGGCCCGATTTGTACACCACTGTGTATGAATATTCTTGTAACCGTAGAGCCCACCGGCCGAGGCGTCCAGTAGGATCCTTTAAGGACGACAGCCAGCATAAGGCGTGGTGGTCAGTGACGACTGTGAATGGTCGTCCATACAAATATGGCCGAAATTTCCCCACTGCCCAGACGAGCGCGAGGCATTCGCGTTCGGTGATTGAGTAATTGCGCTCCGCTGGCGACAAAAGACGGCTAGCGTATGCAATGACACGCTCACAACCATGCTGACGTTGGGCCAAAACAGCTCCGATGCCGTGGCCGCTGGCGTCGGTGCGCACTTCCGTGGGAGCGGACATATCAAAGTGGCCGAGTATCGGTGGCGTCGTAAGTCTGGTGGTCAGTTCAGCAAATGCTCTGGCTTGTTCAGGTCCCCACACAAACGTCACGTCTCTCTTGAGTAGTTCCGTGAGGGGGGCGTGCGACGTCAGCGAAATTTCTCACAAATCTGCGAAAGTATGAGCAGAGGCCCACAAAGCTTCGAACGTCGTTCGCATAGGCCGGCACAGGAAAATCCTTAACTGCGCGAACTTTCTCAGGATCGGGACGAACACCAGAAGAATCAACAAGGTGTCCGAGGACAGTGAGTTGCCGGCGGCCGAAGTGGCATTTCGATGAGTTTAGCTGAAGACCCGCCTTGCGGAAAACAGAAAGAATTGTCGAGAGACGCTCGAGGTGGGTTTCGAAGGTCGGCGAAAAGACAATGACATCATCAAGGTAGCACAAGCAGATTGACCACTTGAAACCGTGAAGGAGAGCGTCCATCATTCGTTCGAATGTAGCTGGGGCATTGCACAACCCGAACGGCATCACTTTGAATTGATAGAGCCCATCAGGAGTTATAAATGCCGTCTTTTCACGGTCCATGTCGTCAACTGCTATCTGCCAGTACCCCGAACGAAGGTCTATGGAAGAGAAATACTTTGCTCCGCTGAGGCAGTCAAGGGCGTCATCTATCCGTGTAGATTACCGAAATAAGATTTCGGTAATCGACACAGAAGCGCCAGCTGTTATCTTTCTTCCTGACGAGCACGACTGGCGAAGCCCAAGGACTTGAAGAAGGCTCAATAATGCCCCCGGGCAAGCATCTTGTCGACTTCTTTCTGGATGACGTGGCGCTCGGTGGAGGAAACCCGATAGGGCCGCCGTTGTACCGGATTTGCATCGCCGGTGTTAATCCGATGCTTTACGACGGTTGTCTGGCCTAGTGGTCGGTCATATAGATCAAAGATGTCTTGGTACGACTCAAGAAGGCCATGAAGCGCGCGCACATGCTCGGCTGGGAGGTCAGATGCGATCATTTTTGTGATGCATTCCAGTGTAATGCTCGACTTAGGCCTGGCGGGTGACGGCGTATCCTCTGTTAAGGCAGATATGTGGTAGTCGCAGGCCGGGGCAAGGGTTGCAAGGGATATCCCTCTGGGCAGCACTTGAGAACAAAGTCCAAAATTCACAATAGGGAGACATGCCGCGTTGTCCTTTATACTGACAAGCGTGTGTGGGAGCGTAACATTCAGCGAACATAGGATGGTAGCGTTAGGTGACACGACGTAATCACCGTCGGCCACAGGCGGATCTGAAGAGACGTCTATATAAGTCACAGCTCGACCCCGCACCTCCACCAAAATGTTACGGGGAGACAAGGCGTCTGAGAATATATTTACACTGTATTTACAGCACTCGAAGGCAGGCACACAAGATGGAGTCCAGTCTGCTCGAGATCTCCCTCAGCGTCGTCTTCTTCCCTACGGTGTTCATCTTTGGCACCCCGTGGCAATATTACTACAGTGTTCTGGTTCGCATAATGGGGGCTTCCCTACTTCATGACAGTGGTCGGACGCGGGACGGGGGACGCGGGATGCGGGACACGGGAGGGACGGACAGAGCCCCGAGCATAAGATGCTTCGCATCTAAAACTGGGGAGGCGCAAAGCAGGCAGTGATGGAGCAGTGTTTCCTACTGGAACATGCCAATCGATGCTAATGGGCAATGAGAGACAGAATACTCCGACTGGACACAGAGACCCGCACTCCGCTTTTAGTTAACGCGCACGCTGCGAATTTTTTATTGTTCAACAACGCACAGGAGAAATCTCCCACCGGCACCACCTTGGAGGTCAAGATCCATTGCCATATATACGGGGTGGCCAGTGAACGGTTGTGCAGCGCGAGCAGTCGGTTTTTTTCAACCAAGAAACTCGCTAGCAGACGCTGCCTGAGTCGGCGTCGCGAGGCGAGAGAGGGGGGGGGAGAGGGGAGAGGGGGGACGCGCATGCGCAGTGGGAGTGTGGACGCCGCGGGCACGTATGCCTATAGGAGAGAGAGGGGGGACGCGCATGCGCAGTGGGGAGGTGGACGCCGCGGGCAGGGATGCCTAGAGGAGAGAGGGGAAGCGCAAGAGGGGGAGAGGGGAGGAGCATGCGCAGTGAGGGTGTAGTTGCCGCGGGGAGGGATGCCTAGAGGAGAGAGAGGGGGAGAGGAGGTTTTTTATTTTTATTCTTTTGAAAGGGTTTGCGCATGCGCAGTAAGGGTGGTCACGCCGGCACACCACCACCACCACCGGATTAAGCTTCGCCTTAAGATGCTTCACATCTAAAATTGCAACTTTGTCGGCGCATTAACGCACTGCCAGGTGGCGACCTTACAACTAGCATCGGCCTCGCTCATAGGATCCCTCCATACCACAAAATAGCTCTGCAACGCGCGAGTGCGTCGCGTGGCCGCAACTTCGTGTTCCCAACTTAAGCTCGCACCGCAAAAAATCGCAGCCGGCCAACAGGGAAGACACGACGCGCGTTGTGTTACCCTCTGGTTGGGTAGCGTTGTTCAATAACTCTAATATGCCGCGAGTAGGTGACGTTAGCCAAAGTTCGGCGTCCAATCACTGGCGCTGTTCTGGCTGCCATACGGCGTCCTCTGACTCCGCTCTCACCGCACAGCTACCACAAGCATCTATGACCACAAGGGTTTAGTTAATCATTGTTCATGGACGTTAGTTGTCGGGATACAGATGTGCCACCAACCGTCATCGTGGATGCATCCACGTTAAACGGGGCTATAACTGTCAAACCCCAATAAACATTCTGCAAGCTCTCTTATATCAATGTACAGTGAACATCCAAATACTTCTGCCAGGACACGTTTCACTTTTTTGTGTTATGCCGATTCCTATGATGGAGGAATCAACCATGTTTTTCTTTTTATATTCCTTCACTTTTTTCTTGATTTTCCCGGCGTAGCTAACCAAATTCATGGCCATGGCTTAGAAAAGTACTGACACGATTTTTATGCTCGCCAACAGGAATTATCAACGCTCCCCACTCATTGGAACCAGACAACACGTAAAAAATATTTTACTCTGCTTTTTAAAGTTTTCAACCCCCAGCATATGCAAGCCAGCCCCACGGAAATAGACATTATTCCGACGAGTCAGCACAGTCTACTAGGCTTGCGAAGTCTGCGTCCTGCGTGCAGCCTAAATCGCAAAAATCGCTGTCGGAGTCGCTGAGCGACTCATCATCGTTTACGTGTACCACGCATGAATGACAGCGAATGACAGAGCTGTTGCTAGTATTTCGTGACTTCCAGTCGTACCGTGACGTCTGACTTGTGTTGACTCGTGACTGCAAAGCCGCCCCCCTCGATGCCAAAACCGAAAGTGCTTTTTTTAAGGTAGCGGTATTAAGAATATATCCAATGCATTCCCAAGCACTACGACACTGTTTTTAGGGTTCTGGACAACCGTGTTTTTATTAAGAGCAATAAGTCAACATATTCAAATTTCGGGCCTTTAACACTGCCGGCAAGAGCAACGTGCTCTAGCTCTCCCGCTGAGACGAGTTGCTCCTGGCTCCTGACCTGGTTACCTGCTCGTGTCATGGCTGTTATTTTGCCCTTTTCCTCCGTCAAAGCAGCGTTACGAAAACTGGGCCTTGCGGCCATTACAACTTTGCTTTCCATGTCAGATTCTCTTTCCGCCGCCGCAGTGTTGGGTCAAACGTACTAATCTTCTCTACACGGACTGTACCCTTTTTAGTTTACCTTGTCGAACTTCAATACACTTTCTTAGGTTAAGTTAAGCCTTTCTTCAGCATTCGCTTTTTTCTCGTTCTTTTGCAAAGCCTTCTCTAGCTCTCTAATTCTATACATGAGCACAATTCGAGAAGTTGCATTTTCCCCAGTGTCTCCTCGAGCTCACATTGACTGCGACTTCTAGCTTCTTCCATCGTGTCACCCACGCAAACGTATATTCAGAACAGCCTTGCACACCGTACACACGTTCCACAGTATTTTCACTCTGGCTATAGGCCAATAGACCTATGTCATCGTGTTAAAAGAATTCCACGCGACAAAGGAAACCCAACACAACCTACTACATACGCTGCCCAAGCACAAGTACAAAAAAATGCCCCCACCTCCCCGAAGAGAATCGTGAGGAAATGCGAATGCATTTCGCGCGCGCTTCACTCAATTTATATATACGTGCGAGCGAGCGGACGGGAGTCTGGGGCGCAGGGAGGAGAGAGAGCGAATGGCGAGAGAAGGAGCGGCGAAGCACTGCACCTACCCTCTGCTACACTCTCCACACACGCGGGAGCTCGGCGATGCGAGCGCCCTCACACACCAGAGCGCGCTCCTCCTCTCCACTCACTCTCCGCTACTCCGCCCCCCACCACCTGCCCCGGTTGCTAGGGGCGAGGATAAGCGCGCGCACCCGCAGCTGTTGCTATGGGAGAGGGAGTGAAAGCGGAGAGATAAAAAATTACACCATCTTCCGCTAAAGGGAACCATGTGTAGATGTTAAACAGCGGGCGCTAACGCTTACACTGGCGGGGCGTTGACGCTGGCGCTCATCGCAGCGTTGCGCAGTAGAGAAAACTGGGGAGGCGCAAAGCACGCAGTGATGGAGCGGTGTTTCCTACTGGAACATGTCAATCGCTGCTAATGGGCAATGAGAGACAGATGACTCCGACTGGACACAGAGACCCGCGGTCCGCTTTTAGTTAACGCGCACGCTGCGAATTTTTATTGTTCAACAACGCACAGGAGAAATCTCCCACCGGCACCACCTTGGAGGTCAAGATCCATTGCCATATATCGGGGTGGCCAGTGAACGGTTGTGCAGCGCGAGCAGTCGGTTTTTTCAACCAAGAAACTCGCTAGCAGACGCTGCCTGTGTCGGCGTCGCGAGGCGAGAGAGGGGGGGAGCGTAGGAGAGGAGAGAGAGAGGGGGGCGCGCATGCGCAGTGGGAGTGTGGACGCTGCGGGCAGAGATGCCTAGAGAAGAGAGGGAGGAGCGTAGGAGAGGAGAGAGAGGTGGGACGGGCATGCGCAATGGGAGTGTGGACGCCGCGGGCAGGGATGCCTAGAAGAGAGAGAGGGGAGCGTAGCAGGGGAAGGAGGGGCAGGCGCATGCGCAGTGAGGGTGTGGTTGCCGCGGGGAGGGATGCCTAGAGGAGAGAGAGGGAGAGAGGGAGGTTTTTTATTTTTATTTTTTAAAGGGTTTGCGCATGCGCAGTAAGGGTGGTCACGCCGCACACCACCACCACCGGATTAAGCTTCGCCATCAGATGCTTCACATCTAACACCTGCCGGCGCTTACCTCCTCAACCTATCCTCCTCCTCCTTCTCCGCGGACAACGCTGGACAACGCCGGATGCCTGACATAGCCCGACTATGAAATGCATTCGCATTTAAAAAAGAAAACACAATCGCTACCACGCACTACATATCACCACACTCCCGTTATAGTCAACACAATTTCAAAGAACGGTTCCTAATAAATTCAGTACACTGCCAAGCCAAAATTTTGCATATTCAATGGGCATATAAGCGGTCGGTCGCACGTTCGCACTACGACCACTAGCTGTCAGAAAAAAAAACGCGAAGAAGTCAACAAGAATCCTTGGCCCGGAAAATTATTATTATTATTATTATTATTATTATTATTATTATTATTATTATTTGATTTGCATACACCGATACACAAGGACACAGAGGAAAGAGGGAGAGAGCAAGCTGGCAACTGCCACCTGGAGGGGCACAACGCCTGCTTACTCTTTCGGGAGGAGGGAAGAGTTAGAGGAGAGGGAGATAGGAGGAGAGAAAGAGGGAAGAAGGGAGGGAAGTATAAGAAAAATTTACGAAGACTTAAACAAGCATAAATAAATACGAAACAAAAACGTCTATAAACGGGTGGCAAGGTCCGTTTGGTCCATAAAAGTCAATAGAGCTCGATGGGCCTGGTCGCGTCGAGAAGCACAACCTTTCGGAAAGAGGTAATCGTCTAGGGTCGCGCACTTCAGTCCCAGGAATTTATATTCCTTAATCAGTACAGCCCGCTGCGTAGCGAATGCGGGGCAGTGCACTATAAGATGCTCAAGTGTCTCACAGGAGCCACAAGCTGCGCACAACGGACTGTCTGCACGCCCTTGGCGTTATAAGCGTTCGCGCACCAACACAGAGCCGACTCTTAGTTTATATAATAGTGCTCTGGAACGACGAGACGAGCCACGACCACGAACACGGGGAGGAAACGTTCCATTCGCGACACGCTGGTCTGGGTGCTGCTTTAGGAGGTGTCGGTGTATAAGCAGGCGAGCGTTGTCCATCAAAGATGAAATTTCCGGGCAGTCACAATTATCATGACTACAAGATGAAGCAAGGCGATCCGCCTCTTCATTTCCAGCAATTCCCACGTGCGAAGGTACCCACTGGGCAGCTAGGGACACTCCACGTGAGAGAATTTTGTTGGCGGATTCCGTGATGCTGCAGAGAATTGGGCTGTCGGCCTCCTTTCGGGTGAGTCTGCTAAGGGCACCACGAGAGTCTGTAAGGACGACGACCTTCGTTGCTGGTAATCCCTCCTGCACGTATTTAAGGGCGACATCAATCGCTGCTAGTTCTGCAGTCACTGACGATGATGGGTGGGGTATTTTAAACTCTTAAGGTTACACCTATCATTTTCCTTTCCATCGCTCGCTGAGTCGTCCTCAGTTTAAGTTGAACCCTCTTTGTAAGTCTCTAGGTTTCTGCTCCGTAGGTAAGTACCGGTAAGATGCAGCTGTTATATACCTTCCTCTTGAGGGATGGTGGTAGACTACAATTCATGATTTGATAATGCTTGCCGAATGAGCCCCATGCCATTCTTATTCTTCTAGTTATTTCACTCTCATGGTTCGGCTCCGCGGTTACTACCTGTCCTAAGTAGACGCACTCCTTTACAACTTCCAGTGTCTCGCCACCTATTGCAAAGCGCTGTTCTCTGCCAAGATTGTTCCACATTACTTTAGTTTGATGCGTATTAATTTTCAGACCTACTCTTCTACTTTCCGTATCCAGTTCAGTAATCATAAGCTGTAATTCGTCTCCCGCGTTACTCATCAATGCAATGTCATCAGCGAATCGCAGGTTACTGAGATACTCTCCATTAACTCTTATCCCTAACTCTTCCCAATCTAGGGCACTTTAAACCTCCTGTAAACACGCGGTGAATAGCATTAGAGAGATTTATAGTATTCCATAAAACCACTCAATTCTTGTCCAATCCTCTATAGTGGGTGTGCGCCACAATTAATAGGCGAACAAGAAGAAGAATGCTCGACTAGCATTGCTGCAACAAGGGATGTCGCAGCTTTCCTCCGCATTAGCCGAGGCAATGGTGATGCCGAAATCCAACAAGGAGCAGCTACGCGCATCAAACCACCCTGGAGCTGCAGCCCGTTCAGTCGATTCAGGACAGACTGCTTCGCAACACCGTCCATCTGTGGCCACAGGTCAAGCTCGGCGTAGCACGTCCTCCAGGTGTACTCCAACCATTTTCATATGCCCGGTCCTCGCAGCTGCAGTCACTGGTGCCGCAATCTTCCTCCAGTTCTTCAACGAGCCAACTGACATGTTATCCAAACACACATCAATTCAATCCTACAGTACAAGCATGGACGCGATGCTCCAGATGCTCTGGCGAACAGGCAACAGCACGCTCGATCCCTGCAAGGACTTCTATCGGTATGTCTGCTACAATTACATCGACGTGCACAGAGAAAATGCGTACTTCCATTCATTACAATGGCCCCACCTCGTCTTGCAAGGTCTGTCGAGTAACGAAGCTGGTCGAGCTCTGTTCACGTACTATAGAAGCTGTATTTTCAGTCAGGGGAGTCCTTTAGATGCCGTAAAGGACGCCGTGAGAGCTCTGCTGCAAATGCTGTACGTTTCTTTGGACATGACGTCACTCCGAATGCTCGTTCTAATTATGAAGCTCAACCTGGTATACGGTATCCGTACGGACCCCCTAGTTTACCAAAATTTTCAGGGAAGCCAGCCCACCCTCGTCACTTATATAACTAATTCTGAAAGAATGTATGAGTCACTCAGTCCGGATGGGCCACAATACCTTTTTCTCCTATCCTATAAATACGACATCTGTGCAGTGAATTTCGATAATCTGGAGTTTGAGAGAATATACGCCGCGGGTCTTACGGAACTGGTATCAGCAATATACATAAATGTCACTTTCAATCAGATCACGGAGTTAGCAGCGAAATTCTGCAGCGTCACCAACTATGGTCGGCCCATTGAAGCGAACGACACAGTTTTGGGGAAGCATTGTGAGCGGAGTATCAGCAAGGCTGTGGAAAGATATCGTCGAAGAATACACAGACACTGAAGTGAGTCGAGTGATCTTGAGTCCTGTAGACGTACTGAAGCACCGTTTCGCTCTTCTGACAAGCAGTAGCATGCAACCAGTGGCAACGGCGCTGGTTGTGGTACACGCCGCCTTTGTGCTCGCTCTAGGCCACGAGGAAGAAAAATTGGTAAACAGCCAGCGATATGGATTCTGTGCATCATCATCGTTTGGGTTGTATCCACTTTGGATCCTCAATCACATCATGCCATTTGACCTTCAAACCGAGCACAATGGTGTTGTTATGCGTGTTTTCAATACCTTGGTGGACGCAATCGACACCGAAATAGGGAAAATCTTTCCGACAAAATTTCCCTTTTCCGTCCGCCACCTGTTGAAGAAAATTCGACTGGTTCTTCCACATCACCTTTACCCACTGGATACAGTAATACCGAAACTTGACGCCAATTTTTTCTGGAATGTCCTCAAGATACGAGAGCATAGGCTAAATTTTTGGAGCTACAAGGCACCTCCTGGACTTCCACAGAGACTTGTGAAGTATTTGCGCCTGGACTACGGTGTGCAGTCCGGGTGTTTCGTGGTGCTGCCTCTACCGGTGTACAGTGCCGTGCCGTTTCGGCGTACGATGACCGTGCTTCCGATGGCGGTGTTAGGTTTCGCAATGGCGGACAGCTTATGGGCTGTTGTGCTCGATACAAACTGGACCGACCTGCAGGGCAGCATCATCCATAATTCAGTGTGCAGTGACCAACGTCGTATTCACCGAACCGCACCATTGAAGCGTCTCAAGAAGCACCCGCTACACGCTATCCGCTCGACTGTACGTGCTTTTAGAACAGCAGAGTGGCACAAGAAGGATATCTATTTCGGACAGTGGCGCACATCGCTCAGCCAGATTTTTTATCGCTTACTTGTAGTGTTCAATTTCTGTACGTTTGAAGAGAACACTCATTTCCTGGAGCAAAGTGTCGCCTCCATTCTATCAGAAATTGCCGACTTTTCCGAGTCATTTGAATGCTGATATGACTTTTCCGGGCTCGCTATAAAGGAACATTCCAACGGTGGTTGAACAAATGATACGCTTTAGGCGAACGCGGATTTTAGATCTGGTGGTCTAATAAATGTAAATGGTTAACAGAGAAGGAGAATTGTTATGCCTCTTCAAAGAAGATTGCCTGTGATTTACCATCTTTGTACTTTAAACACACACACACTCGCCCACTTGCACAACCACCCACATGTGCGCACACATATGCACGCGCATGTACACACACATGAGATTGTCAAAGGGGCTGGGATGTATGCAATTCGGGAAAGAATATCACTTGCGTGGTTTCAGACCTAGTCAATACAGCCCATGTAATTGAAAGTTTTAGGATATATTTTTGTATCTGAAAACGTGAATGTTTCTTGAGAACCATTCAATCATAACGTCTTCGCTATAAGTCTGTTTTTGTGAAGGGCATTATAGAGAATTTGAACTTGATGTTAAAAAAAAGTTAGTAGAAGTAGGATCTGGACCCTTGTCTACATTGGGTATTTACCTGGATTTCTGGATAGCATTCAATGGAATTAAAACGACGCGTTACTTCAAAACTTAGTTGACGGAGAGGTGTGAGTGCACACACACATTACGTATATACTAGGGTGTTCCAGCTATCTTTAGCCAAGGGTTAAAAAAATGCAGTATTAGAGGCAGGAGATTGAAATCAGTTGCATATTGCTGACAGCCAGCTTGCGCACTACAGGCAACCTTTTGTTTTGCAATTGTTCAATTTGTTAGTTAGGATTATTTCACAAAATAATAAATATTGGCTTTAGGCAAGAAATGGGTCTCGCAAAGTTCGAGAGCGTCTTC
>JALIZH010026475.1:0-40565 GCA_030522465.1 Rhipicephalus appendiculatus
TGCGGAACTTAAAAATGATACCTCGACCTAGATTTTCCCGTCTGTTAACAAACCTATAGTCGTGAAATTACCAACATTGGAGTTTTCAGACTACGATTTATCGTTATAACCGCTTCATTGTTAAGTCGAAAGCTTTAAATGCCTCATAAAACACGAAATATCACCGTCGGCGTCCCGCGTCGGTGGCGTCTCTCGTCCCGCGGCGTCGGGGACTGTATGAGGCACAAATCATCATCCGGTGATGACGTCACCGATTGACGTCCCCACCTTCATCATGATGACGACACCATACGTCAGCATGACGTCACAGATCGCCCGAAATTTGGGACGTCATTGCGACGTCACATAATGGCGTCATCCCATCACATCGTAGCTTGGTCGGCGAAGGTCCGATCACGGAGGCAATGCAAAATCAGGTGAGGCGCTTCGGATCTAGGAGGCATTGCAAAACCACGTTAGGTTCAGAAAGCCCTCGAATGGCGGTAGAAAGCTTTGGAGGGGCAGCATGAATACAACATCGACTGAGAAGAAGATGGCATAAGGACCCCTGTGAGTTTCTTTTTTTTTTTTCACTTTAGTGTTCCTTCAATGCGCACCTCTCGCATACTGCCACCAACCATGTCTTGCAGGGAGTCTGGTCTCCGATTGTATAACCTAATGCCATAGGCGTGCGCAAGGGGAGCACAAGGGAGGGGGGAGCTTTCTTAGAGGACCACCACTAGAGAGCCCTACGCACGCCTGCGATTCAGATTAATAGGGGGGAGGGGGGGGGGCATTATAAAACGCACCATGAACTTTGCCGTAATACTTTGTATCGCTATCCTGCAGACTGTGCACATGCTGCAGGATAGCGTGGTGCAGACTGTGCAACATGCTGCCGACTTTCTCTTGCCTGCTGCAAGTTGATTCAATAATTCCATGCGCTTATCTACAGGGCTATACTGTGTGTGTGTGTGTGTGTGTGTGTGTGTGTGTGTGTGTGTGTGTGTGTGTGTGTGTGTGTGTGTGTGTGTGTGTGTGTGTGTGTGTGTGTGCGCGCGCGCGCCCACACTCACATACACGCGCACTAATTGAGATGCCTCGTCCATGTATGTGTGTGCGCCCACACTCACATACACGCACACCAATCGAGATGCCTCGTCCATGTATGTGTGTGCGCCCACACTCACATACACGCACACTAATTGAGATGCCTCGTCCATGTATGTGTGTGCGCCCACACTCACATACACGCACACTAATTGAGATGCCTCGTCCATGTATGTGTGTGCGCCCACACTCACATACACGCACACTAATTGATATGCCTCGTCCATGTATGTGTGTGCGCCCACACTCACATACACGCACACTAATTGAGATGCCTCGTCCATGTATGTGTGTGCGCCCACACTCACATGCACCCACGCCAATCGAGGTGCCTCTTTCCCCCAATGGAAAAAAGAATTGGAGCAGCTACGCACTAGAGGTGCGATGATTGAGGAACAACGAAGTTGGTGACCTTCCCCGCCCCTTTCCCTTTCCCTCAGTACCCTTTCTCAGTCCTTGCTATACAATACCGTACACAAGAATACGCTGTGCTTTACTCTCCCCTTTTCTTTTTCCTCCTCCTCGCGTTTCTTTCCCACCCTTTGTGTCCGGGAAATCGAAAGTCATGGTACAAGCATTTCACGCGGTGTACTGATAGCGGCGAGAACAGCCGGCAGCCATCAAAAAACCTGATCATCGGTGGAACGCACAGTCTTTTAAGGCGAAAGCCTTTAATGTCTAATGCTCACGTCCGTCCGTCCGTCCGTCCGTCCATCCGTCCCTCCGTCCCTCCGTCCGTGCCCTGGCACGGTGCCAGGTGACCGCCGGGGTGCGGAAACGGAGGCCGGTCACGTCGTACTCTACAGCGCTCGCGTTTTCCTTGCGTAGCGTCGCTGTGCCCAGCTTGTCCAATCATGCAAGGAGGGAGACGCGTGCATCGCGTTCCATTCTGACCGACCCCGTCTCAATAGGCACCGTGCAGTCGAGTTTTGCAATCTGACTGCATCGCCAGAATGCAAAGCCCTAGCGGATCAAAAAAAAAAAATTGACGGCAGATCCACGAGGTGAATGATGATGAGATTGGGCGAAGCTCCTGGAAATAATCATCGGTTAAACCGTGAAATTTCTTCCGTTAATTCGCCCGATAAAAATGACGTGAAACGATTGATTAAATGTTTTATCAAACTTTTATTGCTGGTTTCCGTTGTCCTTTCATTATGACCGCTTTGTGGTCGGTGAAATGTAAGCTAAGTGGTTCTTGCACCTGGTTGCAGCGGCATCCTTATCCATACGAGCACACACCGACGGCAACGAGCATCGTCAACTACAAACCTGTATCGCGATATGGTTTTGATTATAAAACCATTGCTTTAGAAAACACCTGGCGTCTTTCGTTAAGCAGCTGGCGTCTTTTTCGTTTTGCTTTAGAAACATCTGGCGTCTTTTCGTTTTGCTTTTAGAAAACATCTGGCGTCTTTCGTTGGTTTATTTCATCAATCAACGGCGTTTTGAACAAAATTTTTATTGTTTAATCACGCACAGGAGAAATCTCACCAGGCACTACCTTGGAGGTAAACAATGGCTGCTACTGGGAATGAGAGACAGCAGAAGTCGGCTTTTTTTTTTTTTACGTTTCCTACTGGAACATGCAAATGGCTGCTAATGGGGAATGAGACTCGGACAGAAGAATTCGGCTTTTAGTTAACGCGCACGCTGCGAATTTTTTTATTGTTCAACAACGCACAGGAGAAATCTCCCACCGGCACCACCTTGGAGGTCAAAGCGTAAGACTTGTTACGCACTACGACGAGGGACGAACGGGTGCCGCTTTAAGGGAGCTTCGCCCCTAAAATGTTGCTCGGCTATGCCAGGATATACGTAGCGTTAGCAAAGGTTCCAGCTGATTATTCAAAGCTGTCTAGATTGTCTAGGATTAGCTCGATTATCATGCTTAATGCTGCTCCAATGACGCACACACGGTATACGTATTATGTGGCACATGTATATTTATTTTTTGCTCAACGTCAGGTTGCTTCTCTATTGCCACAAAGACAGCTCGGTGATCAGTGAAGTAACACGCTGCCGTCTCTATGGCCCCAACACAGTATTTGGAATTGTCTGTCTGTCTCTGATAGACAAGATCAATGGTCTTCCCCATTGGGTCGTCTGTGCAGTTGGAAGACTGGCTAAGTCGTGTCCTTCAAAGGAGCACAAAGAGAGTTTGGAGCACTAGTGAAGTGGCCAGCCACCACACACAGTTCACATGCCGCACGACTAGGTATAGACGTAGCCACCACGTGTATAGTGTCTTTAACCGAATTGTTCGGTGACACATACCTACGCTCAACCGCTAATTGCCAGGCAACTACTTCGGGATCCGATGAGTCACGCTTCTCCGCTCTTCTGCGCCGTTGAGCAGCATTTGCGCTCTCCTTCTCCATGGCTATACCACACTGGCAAACGCCAGTCAGAAGCGCAGCGGCTCCAGCGCAGTGTCAGACGGCGACTGCACAGCGAAGGCGAATAGCTGCGCGCGCGCCAGCGCCAGTGCGTCTACCACGGCTACGACGTCACTCCTCTGGAATGCGCAGACCGGCGGCGGCGGAGTGCGCGGGAGGTGCCGGCTCCGGTGGGCCAGCTGTGTGACATCACTGATCCTCGTGCATGCGCAGCACGGCTCTTGATGAGGCGCGCGAAACGGGAAGGGCTTGGCTAGGCCAGTGTAGCTAACGCTACAAAAAGCAACAGTGAGACGGGGTCGGTCAAAATGAAACGCGATGTGTGCGTCTCGCTCCCTGCATGAGTGGGGCCGGGCTACATGGGGGACGCGTCTGTTATCTGCGTGCCCCGACCGGCCACTGTCAGCGAACTTGAGACGGGGCAGTGTGAGCAACGCAGCTCCCTCTGGTCAGTGCACGGTGCCTATGGGCACAGGCGTTCGCAGAACACACTTTGGAATTTACAAAGTGTCCGTCAACTTAAGCGCTGGAACGCGGATGGCGTCTGCACGATGCGCAAAGCGCGATAATACGAATGCATGCGAAACGGAGCAACGCCACCTAAAGAAACTAAGTTTCTATAGGTGGCGTTAAACGGAGAGCGGATTAGTCTGCTCCGATTCGCGGTAAAAAAATTAAAAAAAAAAAAAGAAAACACGCACACATTCCGTTTGCGTGTCATCCCACTGAGCGTAAAAAAAAAAAGGACATGGCATTGTTAGTCTAATGGCCACACCTTTCGCCGAACGCACTTTGGAATGTACAAGTGTCCAATTTTTATACATCAGTCATCGAACCGTCCAACAATATAGCTGGTGCACGCCCATGGCCGGCGGCAAGGGGATGCAAAAGTGGCACTTGCTACCCCACAAGCCACAAGAGATCTTGCCCCCCTTCGACGCTACACCAGCGCTCTCCACGTTACCCAGCCGCAATGGAACACGAATTCGCACCCCCCCCCCCCCCCCACGCCCAAGACAAAATCCTGCTGAAGCCCATGTGCACGCCTATGCTCTCCAATAACTTCACGAGGATGGCTCGGTGGGCTAGTTGGTAATGCATCATGAAAGGCTACAGAGCACATAGACGGAGACGAAGAAAGAACACACAAGACAGCGCTGAACTGCAACTCATTTATTTCTGATGGAGCAAACTTATATGGAACTAACAAGCCAATGACAGCACTCTGAGGCCAAGCAAAGATAATGATTAGAAAAAGACAACACTCATAATTTCTTTGCATACTGCCTAAGGCCTGTCAACGTTCAAAAAAATTTATCTCTTTTTTTTTTTTTTTTTTTTTTTTTGACAGGGTTGCAGAAAGAGCGCCCACGCAATATTCTTTGTGGCGAGCTATTTCGTACGTTTCTATTGCTTCACGTGTGAGCTGATCTTTTTCCTTTCTGATCACCGAGCAATGCCCAAAAAGCGGTTCACAAGCACAACTTCTGCAGCCCATCGACAAGTGGCCTGAAACGACTGTCTTCCCTACTAGATTGTTGTGCTCCCTGAGCCTGTCCTTCAGACACCTACCAGATTGTCCAACATACCTTTTTCCCGCAGCGAGCAAACGACACCTTCTTCACGGTTAACGAACTCCTCCCAGTGTTTCTTGGCGCATCCTGCTTTCTTTTTTGGCATCGGAGATAACAAGCGAACAAAGCTTGGGGAGTCTGTCAGGGGCGTAAAAGATTACGTCTACTCCAGCGCGCATGCCTATCTTCTTCAGATTGTGCCCGCCTTTATGCATGCATGTCTTGTTTGAGAAATTCCCTCCTGAAGTCTTGTTTACATTCAATTGAGTGTAGCTTCCCTGCTCAAACTTCCCGCCTGGTTTCGGCTGGGTACCCGCTCCATTTGCTTATATTGGTGTCTCGGGTCCTGCTAAAGGAGACGAAGCGTGGTGACCAGCAGGGCCAGCCGATAAGGGGACAAAAAGATGGTTGATCCCACCGTCGTAGGAATCGGTATAATACGAAAGTAAAACGTCACAGATCACCAAAAAATGACGTCACAGATCACCAAAATTTGGGACGTCAATACGGCTTCACATAATAGCGTCATCACATAACACCGTAGCTTGGTCGACGGAGGTCCGATCACGGAGGCAATGCAAAGTCAGGTGAGGTGCCACCGATCGTGGAGGCAGTGCAAAACCGCGTTAGGAGCAGAAAACCTTCGAATGGTTTTAGAAAGCTTTCGAGGGGCCGCATCAATAAAACATCGACAGAGGAGAAGATGGCTTTCGCCTTCGAATCGTCTTAAGCGATGACCCCTGTGAGTTTTTCTTTTTTCACTGTAGTGTTCCTTCAATGCGGGCTCTCGCATACTGCCACTAATTATGTCCTGCAGGGTGTCTGTTCTCTGATTGTATAACCAAATGCCATAGGCGGGTACAAGGGTAGCAGGGGTGGTGGTGCCCGTGCCCTAATCATGTACGGGGAGGGGGGGGGGGGGTGGACTTTCTGCCCCATACTTTTACTCAGCCGGAGCTTTCGCGTCGTTTTTTTCTTCTTTTTTTTGTAATGCGTGTGGTTAACGCTACACCTGCTTTTTTGACGATAATGGCCACCAAGGACTGCTAAAATGCTGCACACGAAATAACTGTTTAATTCTCACATTTAGCCACCGGAAATCCAGGAACCGCTGGCAGGCAGGGCTAGCTAGGTTAGCTAGTATACCCCCAGGTAAGCGATAACTGCGTCACTAGCGCCAATTTGTCCCCCTGGTCTTTGGTAGGCCAAACTGTGGACCCCAAAAAAAAAAAAAAATTGCAAGTGCTGCTACGGCAACGCTCTTGTTGATGAGAGAGGAGGAAACACCGAGCTGTTTGTCGTCTGCTATGCGCTGGACGAGTGCGCGAATGCCTTGTGAGCCGCAAGCGGAAAACAACACCGCTTGCATTTTTTTTTTAGGTTGTGTTGCTGCTGTAGATCTTGTTTTCGACAGCTTTCGGTTGCTAATTTTCTCGGACTGAACAAGTCGTCGGCCTGTGCATACCTGCCACCTGGGCGGCGCTCTTTTGGCCAGGATAGTCGAGCCGAAGCAGTCGTGGCTTCTGCCCGGAAGGGTCCTTGAAGATCGTGTAGATATCCAGTGGCGTAGCCAGGAAGTGGTACACCGGGCCCGTGCCCCCCCCCCGAAATTTTTTCGCTGTGGCATACAGCGGGAAAAATGACCGTTTCAAGGCGGCGCCCCCCCCACCCCTGAAATCAAGGAGGTGCCCCCCCCCCCCTCCCGAAAAAAATATCTGACTACGCCCCTGTAGATATCAGTCTGGTTTAAGTAGGTAGCGAAGGAAGGCTATTGTACTTTAATGTGGTAGCATGAAATCCAATGTAAAGGACATGCCTTGAGCTCGTGCTTAAAGGGCCACTAAACCACCTCAGATATTTTTTCCAAACATTTCAAGTAAGCAAGATTCAAGTAAGCAAGCACATCGTGTGCAGAATGCCGTCTCGATCAAGGATGCCACACGCGGCAGCGCTACAAACCGCGGGCGCGCCACAAATTCCAAAAAACAATCCCTCCTCCTTTCCGAGCCCTTCCGGCCTCCGCGTGACGTCAGGTAGTTGAATAGGTGACGTAGAGCGCAAGTCATGCGGCGATTGGTCGAACAGGAACCAACGACTTCCGGTAGGTCAGCAATCAGCTGGCCGCGCTCCTTGCTGTTCGTCGTGTTGCCCGTGCGGAGGTGTTCTGGCACGGTGTGTCACCGTATGGATCCATCATGTTGGCGATCCTTTGAAAGCGTGCGCGCAACACAGGGTCCATGCCGGCACGATTCGTATGAGCACGGGCCGGCACAGCAGCAGCGGTTAGCCAACAAGCGCGCAGTCGACGGAGCAGACGAAGTGCGGAGTCGGGGCAACAGGAAGTAGACGGTGTTTCGAGCAGCGCGTCGGCGGTGACGTATGCCACGCGAGATTGGAAGGGGCGCTCGACGAGAGGGCAAACCGGCTTTTGGAGAGGATACCAACGGAGGGTAGCGATGGAAAGAGCAAAAGGAGCAATCGCCGCGTTTCGATAATCAAACGCATATAACTCCGCTATTACGGCACCGTTTCGAAAAATTCTCACGGCTCCGTGTTCGTTGTACACTCGCGCACAACTTATCCACCACAACTGAATTTCGACCTCTGGGTGGTTTAGGGGCCCTTTAAATATGGAACGTGAATTATGCATCAGGCGATACGGTGCGCGAAAACGAACTATAAAAGCGCACATATTCGCAACCGCTAATAAATTGTTTTTCTTACCTTAATCCATCAGGGGACCCCACTTCCACTGCAACAGGGCGAACAGCCGTCCACAAGAGCCGTGTTTTGGCAGGGTTCGCGTAGGCACTTTCGGCGAAGTGGTCGAGCAGAGGCGGTAGCCGTCGTACATTTGCTCCCGTGCGAGTCCCTCGAGGCCTGCCCTTTTGGCGCAATTCCGCCATACGTCTCACCTAGAAAATGAAACAAATACCACCATGGATATCAATAAACAACGCGTGAAAGCGACACAAATATAGAGAGTGCGATAAAGGGAGAAAAGACTATGTCACAGGTTCAAAAGCGAAGCGCAGCTCGGCTAGCGCAGGTAACACGAACTTCTCGTAACACGGAATGCAAGCAGTCACTGCTACGTAAATGATTTTCGGGGCTTCTTTCTTAAACATTAAAATGTGGTAATGTCACTACAAGGAACTGGTCCTCGGAATTCTCTAAAGCCAAACCAGTTCGTCGAAGAAGCGCATTAGGCTTTGCAAGATTTCTTCTCGAAGACAAAAAAAAAAAAATTAAGAGCCACCGCTAACAAAACCGATACTGAAGCGAAATTTCCGTCAGCGCGTTAGCTGGCATCAATCGGCTCACGAGAAACTGTCCACAAGTAGCTTTACATGCTTACAACATTACTGAAAAATGCGCAGTGCCAAAAAAAAAAAATCACTGTAAAGCAACACCAGAAATTTTTAGGTTTGCCCTGTAGCTGTTTCGACAAGAATAGCACTTGCTTCTTCGTACCGAAAAAGTGTGCCTACATTTCGTCGGCTGGGAAGCGGAAAAATTTCCCTAGTTGTCGCACCAAAAAGCAGCGCAGCACGCCTTCTGTCCTTTTCCTGGTTTCGCCGACATTTCGAGCGCGTTCGCACTCACAAACACCGAAATTTTTACCTTCAAGGCAATCTAAAAAATTTCACACGTGCACAGTCAAAACGGCAGGAGCAGACGAACGGAATGGCAGCAGAAGAGATAAGAGCGAAAGCGCCGCAACGAATGCAGCGTCTGGATAAATATATAGGGTGTTAAAAAAAACAAGATATCCATGGACACATTTTATTTTTTACACATAATTGCAGAACTTTACTTTACACATGCGTAGGTTGGAAAGATAAGGCCACACATGCAAAAGCTGCTGAATTTTCGCTTCCTACCAAAACAATGGCGGTCGCTTTATTTCCAATACCGAAACCAGTCGAAGTGTCGCGCCCCTGATGGCAGGCCTTTGCGAGAAAGACGTCGTCGGTGTTCTCGCCTTTCGAGAACACCGACGACGTCTTTCTCGCAAAGGCCTGCCATCAGGGCGCGACACTCTGACCGGTTTCGGTATTGGAAATAAAGCGACCGCCATTGTTTTGCAGGAAGCGGAAATTCAGCAGAACACCGCTGGTTCGCAAAGGCGAGAACCAGCCTGTTCCAACCGTTCACGGGGCCCCATAGAACGTAGTAGTAGGATGAAAAAGCGTTGGGAACGATGCGACACAACCGCAGCTACGCAGCGCTAGTGATGGAGGCTGCTTGTAGGCTGGGGTGTCACATCGTACTGGGTCACAATCATGGTAGCCGGCGAACGCGGAGGCGGACGTGACGTCATGTGCAAGCCATGTATAGACAACCCTGCGCACGCCTGCGAAGCCGCACGGTTGTATTGGTGTTCAAAGTAATGAGGCGACAATTATTACAAGCACCATAAACGACGCCGCAACAAATTGTGAAGCTATCCTTCCGCCTCTCCCGCGGCTGCCGCCTGCGCATGGAGCCAATGCAGTGAGGGTTGCAAAGAGGGTTCTTTCGTTTCAACGGCACTTGTGACGCAGGCTTCTTACGAGAACTTTTTGCTCCAGGTATGCATTTAAACTGATAGCGTTAGCGCTAATAAGAAGTAAGAAGGCTTTCTTCCGAAGGAAACGCGAAACCTTATTACAAACTCTTCGATTTGTACGGAAACGCATCGCTACAGGGACGAGAAACGACAGCCGCTTGTTGCCCGTGCAACCTGACCGGCAATGGGAGAGAAAAAAACTTTTATTTTCAAAACCCAAGGCGGTCAAACTTGGCCCCCAATAATACAGAACCCTGCGCTGCGGACACCTGTGCTCAGTGTGTTACCGATTGTACAGCAGGTTCTTGCATTAAGTGTTGCAGACTGTGCAACTCGCTACCTACTTCTTTCTCTTGCCTGCTGCAAATTGATTCAATAACGCCCTGCTCTTATCTACAGGGCTATACCGTGTGTGTGTGTGTGTGTGTGTGGGAGTGTGTGTGTGTGTGTGTGTGTTTGTGTGTGTGTGTGTGTGTGTGCGCGTGTGCGTGTGTGTGTGTTTAAAAGAAAGGACAAACCGTATAACAACGCCGGCAACACCTGACGTATACAGCGAATCAAATTTCCTAATAGAAAAAAATAACTGGAGCAGCTACGCACTCGAGGTGCGACGATTAAGGAGCAGCGAAGCTGGTGACCTTCCCCTCCCCCTTTTCCTCACCCTCAGTTCCCCTTTTCAGTCCTTGCTATACAATACCGTATACAAGCGTACGCTGTGCTTTACTCTCCCCTTTTCTTTTTCCTCCTCCTCGCTTTTCTTTCCCACCCCTTGTGTCTGGAAAATGGAAAGTCAAGGAACAAGCAACTCACGTGGTGCACTCATAGCGCAGAGAACAGTCGGTAGCCGTCAAAAAAATCTGATCATCGTTGGAACGCACCGTCTTTTATATATCAGTCATCGAACCTTCCAACAATATAGCTGGTGCACGCCCATGGGCGTCGGCAGGGGACGGCAATAGGGGCACTTGCCCCCCCCCCCTCAACCCGCAACAATACATGCCCCCCCCCCCCCCCCCCCCACCCTATCAAGCTACACCAGCGTTCTCCCCGTTACCCAGCCGCGATGGAACACGAATTTCCAACCCCCAAGACAAAATCCTGCTGACGCCCATGTACACGCCTAAGCTCTCCAATAACCTTGTCTATCCGCGTCCTGTGCGTCATCCTAACAGAATGATCACAAACAACCGCGAAACTTCTCTAACATTGCGGCGTAGTGTGCGCCGAGGGTTTCTAACAGTTTTTGTCGGTGAAACCCGAATACGCCAAAATACGGCTTTAAATACGCGTGGCAATACTTTTTGCCCTCTCGACTCCTAATTTCCCTCCTACTCACCCTCACTTGTCTTTCCCTAACCCTTGCTATACTGTACTATACATGGCTCTGCTACGCTTCACCCCTATCCCCCTCCTCCTTTCTCTCTTGGTCACCCTCAAATCACTCTTCCTCACCCTCAGTTCCTGCTGTATTGCTATGCAATGCTTTCCATTCCAACACGTTGCTATGCAAGGCAAGGAATTTTACCCTCTACCCTCCTCCTCTCCCTAATCCCCTTTCCGTCGCCCTTTATACACCGTAGTATACAAGGATATCCTATGCTCCACACTTTCACATCCCCCCTTTCCCTCTTCCTCAGCCTCACATCCCCACTCTGCACCCTCACTTATTTCCAACCCCCCCTTGCTACGGAAGCTACAGGCGAGTCGTGGCGATGCTAGGTTTCTCTCTTTCTCTCTATCTCTTTCCTTTCCTGTCTCTCTATATTTCTTCCTTTGTTTTTTCCTTTCTCTGTGTTTCTTTTTTCTCTCTGTGCTTCTTTTTGTTTTGCCGTTGTCTGTATCTCTATCTCGTTCTGGCGCTCATAGCAACGCAATCATATATGGTTGTCATGAATGCTTGCTCCGCTTGCGTGCCTGGTTATTTATCGCCGACATCGACATATTTTCGCAAGTACAGTATAATTAAAATCCAATATATGTACGAGTTCCGCATCCTGCGATCATTTTACATATGTTCTTCTTCATTTAAACAATTTATCGAGTTAACTGCTGCACTGCAACGCAACAGTCACGCTATCAATACTCGTAATGTAGGTGGATGGCTTATACCGCGCTTTCGCACTGACTATAAATTTCAGTCATTGAAATATAACCTCCCATATATTCTTAATAAACATAAACATTTACATAAACCTGCGCTAAATACATTACGTGAAATATTTTTGAATTACTAATGTATTCTTACATTTCAATTATTTCTTAATGTTATACTACATTTCACTGTATATTGTTGTATATGATTAGCTACCATGCTTTTCTTTCATTATATTGTGTTGATATTATTGTTTCGTGTAGTTTACTGCCAGAATTACAGGTGTACTATTGCCGTTCTTGTAGTATTACAATTTCTTTCCTATAAATAAATTTGAGTATTCTGTTGGTGTTGTTTGTTGTTAGAAATGTGTTTATTCAAAAATCATTCCCTGTTAGGCTGTTACGCTCACACGGGTATTGTTATATGCTTTGTTGTTGTAAATTTTTTTTCATTTCTACCATGTGTGATATGACTTGTACATTTGGTGCAAATATTTTCAGCTGTCACTTGTTGCCATAAAATTGGTCTTCTGGGCCCTAGTCAAGCTGTTTCATTACAGCTTTTAGCTCAGGAGACCATCCAGAATGTAATGTTTTCGTTTTATTCTGGAAAATAAAGAGAATGAATGAATGAATGAATGAATGAATGAATAGCCGAGTGGTTACGACGCTCGCCTTCGGATCGTAGATAACTGGGTTCAATATCCGCCTCGCCAAGAAGTTTTGTTTTGCTTTATTTATGTATTCTCCTCTTCCTCTGGATTCCGCCATTATCCCATATTTCCTAAGACTACTTATGCTCCCATATCCCGTTCTGCATTCTTTTACGAGCTTGTTTCGGATAAGGAAGCACTGATCGAAACCATTACTAAATCAGACTGGTTCGCCGTAAACTAACGACCCTCAAGAAGCATTCTCGCGCTTTCTATCTTTGCTTTTACATTACTTTCACTCCCATTCCCATAAGAAAAAATGCAAAAAAGGTCCATGCGTCACCGCAATACCCATGGCTACCTTGTAAAGTACTTAAAGCTATGCGGAGACGCGAGAATAATTATTTAACAATGAAGGGCTGTTTCTTTGTTTTTTTTTTTTTAAATAAAAGCGCGCTATAAGAAATACTGTAACCATCTCTGTTCACAATTAAAAAGAGCAAAAACAAGATACTTCGAACAGAGAATATGAGAATGCGGGTGTAACCCTGACAAAAATGGAAAGTAATAAATTCTTTTTCAAACAGAAATGGCAACCAAGGGAAACATTAATTCAATAATTCGTAATGGCATTGGGCACTCAAATTCTCGCGACATTGATGACGTATTCAGTGATTTCTTTTTTTCAAACGATCTCGCATCGGACCAAGTTTTGGATGACCAAACCCCTCGCCTACCCCTTTCCTTCTACATTGAAACCTCGGTGATACGATCACAGCTCATACGAATTTCGGGGTGATACGAATATTTCTTTCGTCCCGGCCAAGGCCCATTGGCCTGCGATGTAACGGAGTACGGTTGCTGCGAACAGATTTTCACCCCGCGAAGTTTGATACGAACGTACAACGCTCAGGTATACGAAAAGGTGCTGTCCGCGCTATCGCGGACGACGCGCCAAGCACGTGTGACGCGGGAACGCAAGCGCGGGCACGCGCGGGCATGCGCGCCTTACCGCCAAATCGTCAGAATCAGGTTGTAAGAAAAATTCTTTTCTTACGGTCAGAATAAACCTTCAGAGACGCGTCACGGCCTCCGAGATTGTGTGCGCAAATCTTTGAGGCTCCAATGTGTCTTCGCGTTTAGATTACAGAGGGCATTGGCGCCATGCTTTTTTTTTTTTTTTTCTAAAGCGCCGACGCGGGCTGCTGTCGTTGTACTGTGTTGACACGTGCCTGCCTCGTGCATCAGACATCCTATGAAAGGTGGACGAGCACCGAAAGAAGGCAAGGACGGTCTTGGCGAAGGTGTCAGGCCTCACAACGTCAACATGCGCGACTCTTGAGGTCGCACTTGCGCGGACACAGCCGTATCTCCCAAAACGCATCCCGAACACCTCCGCGATAACAAAATCATAACATAGGACCGTGGTTCTGAAATTTTGTGGCCTGGATCTATCGCGTTGAAGCGCTTCTTCCGTTACTTTCGCCGCAGTACTCCGATGTCATGCGAAAAAGCATACTAAAATTTGGAAGGGGCTACTGCTGTCGCGGGTCACAACGCACCTGGTTCATTAATTAAACACGCGACTACGGGCTGTATTTTACGAGTGCTCGTATGATTACCGACATGTAAAAACTTAACTAACAATCATTCAGAGTTCTTCCTGGCGCTGCTGCGGCCCTGAAAAACAATAAATGAAAATGTACGCCAGCTTTGTCGCATGCTAATTTTCCATGCTTTCTCGTGATACGAATTTTGGATGATACGAAAATTTTTGGTGGTCCCCTGAGATTCGTATCACCGAGGTTTCACTATTTCTTCCCCACTTCTCCCGACGAAGTAACCGCCGTAATTCCATATCTAAAAACCACGGGAGCTGGTCTAGACGACATATGTCTGATATTCTTGCAGATATCATTAATCTAATATTTAAAGCGGGGACCTTTCCCCGCGAACTCAAGCGTGCTAAAGTTACCCCAGTATTTAAAAAACGGGACCGTTCATTGGTAACGAACTACCGACGCATATGTGTGCTTCCGTTCTTCAGCAAAATAAGCGAAAAATTACTTGAAAAGCGCTTGACTAAGTACATCGATAAGTTTAACATTCTTACTGATTATCAGTTTGGTTTTCGTGCAGGATATTCTGCTGATTTCGCCTTGTTATTTCTTACTGGATTTCTAAAAGAGGCGGCCGATGATGGCACTTTAGCTGGATCAGTTTTTTGTTGACCTAACTAAAGCCTTTGATGCTATTAATCATCAGATACTCTTCCTAAAACTAGAAGCAATTGGAATATCTGGCCCTGCTTCGTCACTGATTCGTAGTTACCTCTTTAATAGACATCAAATGGTCAGTATTTCTGGTACTTACTCAAAACAAAAAAACGATTAACACAGGGGTACCACAAGGGTCCATTTTGGGCCCAATTTCGTTTTTAATTTATATTAACGACCTACCTAATTATACCATGCCCTGTACACGTCTGCTCTACGCTGATGATACGACGATATTTAGGTGCGACAAAAGCATTGACTGCCTAATAGATAAACTAAGTACTGACCTTCGCAAGATATTACACTGGTGCAAATTAAACAAATTAAAGTTCAGTCCTCAAAAAACCCAATTCATTGTCTTTTCATCACATCAACGGTGGCTAGTACCCCTACAATTTCTATTCCGCATCATTTGATCCGTGCTAGCAATGACTCTGTTTACTTAGGTGTCAGATTCGATAGAAACTTAAAATTCCATAGCCATATTTTAGATGTTAAAAAAAAAAGGCTGTCTAATGCAGGGCTGGGCAAAGATACTTCGAAATTGTATCGCGATACGATACCAGATACTCCGGCAAGAAGTATTGGAGATACAGATACAAGATACTACCGCAGCAATTGTATCCGATACGATACTTGCCAAATGTATCTTAAGATACTTCGATACATTCGCAAATTTGTGGTTATAGACCCCCATAAAGTATTAGCGAATGCCTATACCCAAAAACGCCTGCTTGAAAATTGCTTAAACGTGAAATATTTCATTTCATTTTAATGAAATATCTGCTAGTATCTCAAAAGTGTTGCACTTGTAGCTCAAAATACGTTCTTCTGAAAGAACTTATTAGGGTTCGTTTTCGCTGCTTAACAGGACAGCTCTTTATACCCATCGCTGACAGCGGTACTTGCTCGTCACTGTTCTGATTGATGAAAGCCACTCATTTTGATGACAAGCTAGCGGGTTGCCATCTAACCACAAGAGCTTCAATAAGAAGACTTCGCACGAAACATAGGTGTGACCTTGTCCATAAAACCGTTTACTTAATGCAGCAGCAACAACGCTGGTAGCGTCATTTTTTCTGACGCATTGTGTACACATGGAACACATAAAATTGCAATTACTTTTCATATTCTTCTTATGTGTTGGCGGAAAGCGTCCGTTTGTTAAGTACTCACTAACGCGCAATCAATTTTTCTTCAACGAGAGCACCTGTGCACCCCGGAAACTCCTCACACCGATTGTATTGGCGTCGACTGTGAAGAAAGCGGCATTCTGGTAGACGCAAAACTCTTTATTGCGCTAACTTGTGCCCAGACAACTCAAAGTACAAGAAAATCACGCTGCACACTGACAGCGACAGTAAAAGTCGTTGGTCGTCGGCAAGCTGGTTATCGGTGAAACACGTCTTGTTTTATACATCAATGATCGAACTTTCCAGCGTTATCTTTGGTGCTCGCGAACTAGTGTACTCGCGTACTGCGCGCAATTTTAATAATAATTCTTGGAAATTTACGTCCCATAACTAAGATATGATTATGGGGACGCCGTAGTGGAGAGCTCTGGAAATTTCGACCACCTGGCGTTCTTTAACGTGCAATGACATCGGAGAGTACACGGGCTTCTACCATTTTGACTTCATCGAAATGAAGCCGCCGCGGGCGGGTAATGAGCGTAATCTTAACAGAACATTCTGAGACGATCTCGAAGATTTCGAAACATTGCAATGCTCCTTTCGCCGAGCGGTGCTAACAGTTTTCGCAGCTTAAACCTGATCACACCGAAATAAAAAAATAAGAGCGTGTGGCAGTTGTACGAATCGTTGCAGGACGCGGCCACTATTCACGCTGTTGCCGCCAACAGCTCTGACTACTTGGTGATTAGTAAAAGTAAACAATCAGGGAGGCCTACAAAATGAAAACAATTATAACTAAAAGAGGAAAACCGTTTCGTATCAAACATTCAGAGTGAATAGGTACATAAACACGATGCAGGCGGCACCACCAATAGCTATGGCATTTAAGCGTTAAGTATCGTCAAATTTCCTGTTATGGTAACACAAAAAAAATTCAGTGTATATGGAAAATTGC
This sequence comes from Rhipicephalus appendiculatus, assembly GCA_030522465.1. Lineage (NCBI taxonomy): Eukaryota > Metazoa > Arthropoda > Arachnida > Ixodida > Ixodidae > Rhipicephalus > Rhipicephalus appendiculatus. The sequence continues at coordinate 16,726 of JALIZH010026475.1, forward strand.
CTGAAATGGCTCTTTGGGGCGCTCATGAGAAAAACGGACCATTTGGCATCTCAATGTTTCTCGAATCCCCTTCGTAAAATCAAAGGTGGATCCCAGTTATTTCCGTTAGTGTCATGCGAACTCAATTTCGCCATTTTACTAAGCATTCAGCAGAATGTTTGGTACTGTATACTCAATGCACGTCCACACAATGACATATTTGTTTGCCAAATCGCCGGGGGCAAAATAATAAACTGAAGTGAAATATAAATGTGTAAATACTAGCAGAAAGAAACAAAGCAGATAGTCAAAAGTAATAAATGAGAGAGCTTATTTTGTCTACACGTTACAAAATGGAAGTGTGTTTGTAGTAGTTACCCCAAGAGTGTTTAAAAAAAAAAAGCTCTAGAAAGGCCGCTCTTCGAGCTTTCGCTGTGACTGCGCTGCGCGCTCCGCGCAGGCCTGGCGGTTTCTTGCGCATAAGTCAGTCGCATGTAATTCAAACGTACATCCACAAGATCCATCAAATCGCTGCTGTGGGAAAGCCAAGAGATGCAAAGAAACCCCATGCTTCAGATTTCGTAACGAAGCATCACGCAGGAAAGCGGCATCAGAATTTGCGCGATCATCAAAGCACGGGTTGTGGTACGCGGCGCTGGTAATTGCCCAAAAGTAAGTGTCTTGGCGCCGACACATTTCAAACAGGAAAAAAACGGGAAAACAAAAGGCACGTGGGCAAGCGCGCGAACGTCTACGTTCGCGCGCTTGCTCTGTCGATACTGCGCGAGCGCCGTCATGTTGCTCTGCTCTAACAAAAGGGACGCGAACACCTTATCGCCTGCCGTTACTGGTGGTCTCTGGCGGAAAGGTAAAATTATGTCACGGCCCTTAGTTTCATTCAGGTGGTTTAGAAGCACCCGTACCAGCTTGACAAGCGGAGTTCAGACAGCGATTATTGTTTTGCACGGCAGTGTTGCGATGCAGTATCTTGTATCTTAAGATACGCGATACATTATTGAATGTATCGGAAATACAGATACAGATACTCGTCTTGCGAGACGTATCGCGATACAACTACAAGATACCTAAAGAGTATCTAAGATAGTATCTAAGATACATGTATCTTCGATACTGCCCAGCCCTGGTCTAATGGTATACGCATCCTCATTCGATCTCGCCGCTTTTTTTCACGTTCCATTCTCCTGTCACTATGCTACGCATTTCTTAATTCGCATATCAACTACTGCTTGGGGTAATACTTACAATACTCACCTTGGACCGTTACAGACTGTTCAGAACAAAGCAATCAGAATAGTAAATTCTAGCTCATATACCAGCAATTCCAAACAATTCTTCTATGCCTATAATGTACTTACGGTGCACGATGCAGTTAAATACAGTCTAGCCATCTGGTTATTTAAGGATATCAGTAATAGATGTCCCATTTCCATCATCCCATCTTCTTCACTTCTTAACCCTAACAATACTGGATTTTCTTCACACAAAAAACTTCATCTTGCCGAAAATCTGAACTAACTACGGTAAACAAACAGCTCATTTTAGCGCATTTTCCATATGGAATTCACTGCCGTCTGTCTTAAAATCAAGGACTCTAAGCTCATTTGTCAAAGAATGAAAAAAAAAAGTTCCTTATCAATCAATATAACGCCCCATAACATTTCTTTTACTCAGCCCCTTAAGCATACTTTTGTATTTTTTAATATAGTATATTGTGCAAACCTTTTCTTCTTTCTATTTTCAAGTGTATTTCAAATGGTTTTCTTGTTTCTTATATTATGTCTTTCAAATGTACAGGCGTGAGCAAAAGTGTGCAGACCACGGGATGGCGTGGCCGAATGCATCGACGCGCCATCTAGCGACGTGACGCCTGCTGCGGTGCGCATGCGCGTCCCGTCGTATCAGTTGGCCTTTCATGTCGCTCTGTCTGACTCGGTTACGGCGCTCGTAGCCAAAACGACGACTGGGTGTCGCTTTGTTTGCTCCACAGAATCTGTGCCGTTCCTTTGCGTAGTGGCTGCGACGGGGCCGGTTCGAGCGCCGGGCTCGCGTCGTTTTTTACACCAGTTTATTAGCCGAACTAAGCATAGCTAGCATCGCATAACCTGATGAAGCCAAGCACACAAAATTAAGTTTTTTCAGCCCAGCTAGCCTTTGTCGCGTTAAGCCAAGTTAAACTAAATGAGCCTAGTTAAGTCAAAGTCAGTATAGCCGAAACTAATAAAACACAGTTGAGCACGGTATCACCTAATAAAGTCAGGCGTAAGTAGGTTTAATTAAGCCTAGTCCAGTTTGCTGTTTTCATGTTACGCGAAGTTAAGCTTAGATGAGCCCAGATGAGTCGAGGTAAGCATAGCCAAATCTAATTAAGCATAGTTGATCACGCTATCTCTTAATTTAGGCGAGCGAAATTAGCCTAAATAAGGCAAACCTAACCGCGGCCAATTATTTCCAAGTCGGCTTTCTCATGAGCCCAGAGAAGCCAAGCCCAGGAAGATACTAATTACTCCTTATCGACTACAAACTAATTGAGCTCATTTACGTCTAATTTAGTTAAGCTGAATACTAATTATGCCTGTTTAATTAGCCTGAGATTCAACCAAACACACCTTAGATACTGAAGTCTCACGTGACAAAATTACACTAAATATGCAAAGTAAGCTAATTAGGCAGGGTCGAGGTAAGTATAGATAAATCTGATCATGTGTGGTTGGTCATGGTATAATCAAACTAATCAAATCGTAATTAGGTCTCATTAAGGAATATCTCATTAAACCCAAATAAAGTAATTGAAGTCGAATTCTCATGAGCTCAGAGAATGCGAGCTCAGGAATATACTAATTACTCCTGACCTAGTCGAGTCTCATTAAGATAAATTGGATGTAATTAGCGTTAACGCTAATTATAATTATTAGTGATTAATGTGTGTGACATCGAAGCCCACCCCAAGTACTCTATTTTGTGTGTTTGGCTTCATCAGGTTATGCGATACTAGCTATGCTTACTTCCGCTAATCAACCGGCGTCGAAAACGACGCGAGCACGGCGCTTGAACCGGCAACGTCGCAGCCGCTACGTAAAAGAACGACACAGATTCTATGGAGCAAGGAAAGCGACACACAGTTCTCGTTTTCGTTACGAGCGCCGTAACCGAGTCAGCCAGAGCGGCACGAGAGGCCAGCTGATACGGCGGGACGCGCATGCGCACCGCAGCAGGCGTCACGTCGCTAGATGGCGCGTCGATGCATTCGGCCACGCGATCCCGTGGTCTGCACACTTTTGCTCACGCCTGTACATGACCACTGCTTTTAAAATGCATATTTAAATTTTTCTTCCCTCCTCTCGATGCTAAAGTCTTTTTTTTTTTTTTTTTTATGTTTATCATGTACAGGAGGTCCCCAATTCAGTCTCCGACTCCGGGACGTCCTTCTGTATACTGAGATGAAATAACTTGACTTTATGGAAATAATAAAATTTCTTATTCTGATTCCTCTCCTCCTCCTTTCCTTCCTCCAACGCGTTGCTAGGCGACACGATCGCTCGGCGATGAAAGGCTCAGTTGCTGCGAGCGCCGCCGGGAGCGTGACGAGATGGACATCTTTAATGTGCCTCGATGCACGCAAAGCGGACAAAGCGCGCATCAAGGCACCCTAGGCATCTTTGGGCAACTTTCAGGATGGGCAAGTTTTGGGAATTCAGTGGTGTGCACGAGGTCAGAGGTGCAATCAGAAATGTATGTGAATCAAAGGACTGTGGGACGCCTCGCATTGGGCGCTTACGGGAAGACGACAAACTAGGCTGTAAAGGGCGCTATGGGATGGATGGGCAAGTTTAGAGGCGAGGGAAGCTCAGAGCGAAATGAGATTCGAAGAGAGGCTAAGGAATATGAAAGAGAGTAGATGGACAGAGAAGGGGTTCCGGTGTTCTCTGCCTCTCTGACTATTCGCTTAGCGCGAATAGTCAGAGAGGCAGAGAGGATTTACTGGGTGGCAGCGATGGACAAAAAACCGGCTCCGGGTAACTACCGAAAGGGCAAAAACGAAATAAGGAGGAAGGCATATCACGATAATTAAAGGGAAACGCTTTATTGTTTGAAGAGAGATCGGGTTGCCTTATAACGCGTAGTTATAAAGCGAGATTTAGTAAAGAAGAAGAACAGTGCGCATGCTGTGGGAACAATGAGCATGCTGTGAAGGAAATGACGGAGCATGTTCTGATTGAATGTGGAGTTATCCACCCAGGTGAACGCTTGGGCACGAGCCTACATGAAGCCTTGAGTTTAAAGGACAACAATGGAAAGCTGAACACGTCCGCGATAGAAGTAAGTAAGAGATGGTTACTCTGTCTTGGTGGCAGAAAACTAGAGAGGAAGTACAAAAATACTGTGGGAAGGAAGGATATTCTGCCGTAAAAGGCAGAAAAATGGGCTGTGAACTTGCGTTTTTCTTTTCCGTAATAAGATAGATTTAATCGAAGCAGGCAATTAAGCCTTTAGGCCAACTTAAACAAAAAAAAAATAAGGAAGGCGCTTTTTTTTTTTATTTGTCGAGCCTGGTGGCACACTTGTCACCGCCCCATTATAAAGGGGTCGTTCATAGCATCCATTCATCAATCCGAGCCCAGCATCTCTCGCATTGGAAGGGGATGCTGTAATGACAGAGTGTGACGTTGGGCGAGTTGGTGCATAGCTTAATAATTCTGTCTTAATAGTTTAATAATCCTTTCTTCTCTTTTTTTCCTTGCTTGTCTCAGTTGCGCCACAAATATTTTTATTAAGATGCTGTAATAGACGCGAGAAAGACGAGATGGAGTTTTTCGTATCTTTGTTGCAGGCGTTTCTTTCTTTCTTTATTTATTTATTTATATGTTCTTCTCTTTCTCTCCGTCTCCCCCCCCCTCCCCCCCTCCGTGGTCTCTCCCTCTTTATTTCTTATTCGGGGACAACTGGTTGTCTTTTTACCGCCAAAAGAGAGCCCATACCTTAAATGCGCGAGCATCAACTGCGTCCCGAGGACGGTCCACGCGGCGAGCAACATTAAGCGAGCAAACGAAGCCGAGTCGTGAACCCGACACAGCACTTTAGCCTGTGCCAGCATTCTTTTTTTTTATTCGCTCCATCGGGCGCGATAATCCAAAAGCGCCGCAGTAAAGGCGGCGGCGGAGATGACCCACGGTGAGAGGTCGGGTCGCTTGAAAATTTGTAATGAAAATGCACCGCGGAGGATGAGAGGGAGGCGCACATCGCGGGTGAGGAAGGGTCGGTGCGTACACAGAGTAAAGTCCCTAACACAGAGAGCGCAGCAGCGCCGTTTGCGGTCGTCGTGCATCGCCGAGGTGGCCGATTATTTCGCCGCCGCAGACAGAGGGCATCGCGGGCGAGACCTCGCCGAGCGCGGGGGCGTGGGAAAGCAGTCGGCTTCGCCTGCATGGCGCGCCGTCGTGTAGGTACGCTCCTGCAGTTGTATGCGGCGACACTCGTCCACGCCGCATGTGGAGGCTCCAACGACGTCTCTTCCGCTCAAATTTCTCTCTCAGCCCTACATCCTCTCGTCGGTTTATTTATTTATTTATTTATTTATTTATTTATTTATTTATTTATTCATTCATTCATTGTGTTTGTTTACTGTCCGACGTCTCTCCAACTATTGTTGCCGTTGGTGGCTACTTTGCGCCAAATCGGCTTCTTTTGGACCCCGTTGGCGACGAAAATTTCCAGTGGGCGCCATGGCTCTTTTTTTAAACATGCGGTTTTACTTCTTCAAAATGGTTTTATTTATTCATCAATAGTAAATACTCTGCTCATAATACCGCTTCGGCTCTATTTGGCTAGAAATTCGGCGAGAATATTAAATGACGTGACTACTTTGGCTACTTTTGGCGTTAGTGCTGGCGCCTTTTTATGTCCACCCAACGGCAACCCTGTCTCCAACGAAGTGCTTCGAACCTACAGAATGCTTATTTATGTACTGTACCAACGAAGCGGCACAAGTGGAAGCGAAAGAGGAAGACAAGTGGTTGGATATTACTCCTATACTTTCACGAAGTCGGAACAAAACTACAGCACGACTGAAAAGGAGGCATTGGTTGTTGTGTTAGCGATTAGGTATTTTCGATCGTACCCAGAAGGCGCGAAATTAAAGCTGTTCACTGACCATCAGGCGCTTACCCATTTGCTAAACGCTTCTCAACCGAAAGGCCGAGTTGCTCGATGGATAAGTGAAATTGAACAGCTTGATTTTGAGGCGGCACACAGAAGCGGACAAGATTTGTCACACGCCGATGCCCTTTCTCGCCTTCCCATTGTCGGTAACTGTACGGACGACGAGAGGGTGAACTCACTTCAAATATGGAAATGCACCGAGAAGGTGATGCAGAACAAGACTTCTTGACTTTTATCACGACAGTCCAGAGTCGGGAGGGCATGACGGCTTCTGGCGAACACACTACAAAATGAGCAGAAGGTTTGCGTGGCCCGGCATGAAGAAATGTATTAGCGATTGCATTAGATCTTGTCAAAAAAATGTCAACTGAACAAAGTAAAATATCAGCAGAAGACAGAGAGAATAATTTTTCCACCTCCTACAAATGTCCCGTTTGAAACTGTACATGTTGATTTCGCTGAATTGAAGAAGAAAAGCGATGGAGTGAAGAAAACGCACTTCTTTATAATGTGCATTGATGAATGTTCAAGGATGGTAGCTGCCAAGCCAGGAAAAAAAAAATGCTGATGCTGTCATATCTCTATTGAGCAGAGACATGTTTAAAGGGGTGAAGTGCATTGTGCCCGACAGTGGACCCGCATTGAAGAGTCGGGCATTCGCAAAGTGGGCAAAAGAGAGAAGCATAACCCTTAAGTTCACAGCCCTATACCATCCATCAGCTAACGGACTAGCAGAGCGGGTCATCCGAGATATAAAGCCATAAGCATGTATCCAGGATTCACAGGAGGGTGGAAGAGTTGTCTGCAAGCAGCTGTGTCGCACCACAATAGATCTCATGCGAGCACTCTGGGATGCAGTACTCAATATACCACCTTCGAAGAACCTGCTTATTTGCCTGCGGATGACGCGCTAGGCATATCAGGGAAGCTTCACTTTAAGGAAGCGAAGAAAAGTTCAGAAGAGCAAAGGTATCACAGGGAAACGATGAAGAGAGGATTTGACAAACGCCATAACACAAAAAAATTTACACCATCTTCCCAAAGGGAACCCTGATGGGATGCGAAGCAGCAGCGTTGCGCATGGGAGCGGTGGAGAGGGTGAAGCGAGAGAGGTGACACGTACAGACATGTTTCAACGCGTATGTTAAGCGCGCGTCAGGCGGCAGCTGCGGGCGAGGGAGAGAGTGACGTCAGCGCGCACTGCGAGGGGAGCGTGACGTCAACACGCAGCTGCGGCGCTGACCTACTTGGCACCGCTCCAACACCTGCGGCGAGGGCAGCGCGTTGCAGCGCGTTCGTACGGACGCACGGACGGAGGGACAGCGTTACACAGCCTAGTCAAAGAGCTGCTTCGCATCTTATATCCCCGCAATTGCACTAGGCGACATGGTTCTGGCGCGAAAAGGTATCGGTGGTCCTAACACAAAACTTGTGGGTCCGTTTAAATTGGTGAAATGGCCACAAACGAAGGCGTACTGAAGACCATCAGCTTCACGACGGAAAACAGCGCGATGGAAATAGCAGCCATTGCCAACGTCATCCCCTCTTTGCAGCGGAGGGGTGAAACACAGCGTGGGAGCGTGAAGTGGGCCCGGATGACGAAGGACAGATCTGGTGGGAACGGGTGGAAGACGAAGAAGAAAAATAAACAGATCGTGATTTGGGTCTGTGCCCCGTTGTCGTGGAATGTTACAATTTATACAAGTCATTTTGCAGTAGAGGTGGTCGACTGCATACTTTTATTTTTGATTTTATTTTATTTACAGATACTGCAACCTCAAAGGAATTTCAGCAGGGTGGAAACACAATATATAATGATACAAAACCTTGAAGCAGCGAGAGAGAGAGAGAGGTTTATTACAGAAAGGCAGAGAGGTCGGCCAGAGCGATAGCATGCTCTAGCCTGCTACTCTACACCGGGGGAGGGGAAAGGGGGAGGGAAAAGAGTAATGAATGAAGCAGGGAAGTGCTAGGCCTCTAACTGGAATTACCGTAGCACACTCCAAGAAAAAAAAAAAGGAGAGTCATTTGACCCTTTTTTTTCAGAGTTCTGGCTTGGCACATATGGCTACCCGAAAGGAGTAACACGTGCTGCTTTCTTTTTTTTTTTTTTTTTTGTTTTTTTTTTTCTTTGAGTATGCTTAGAGTGCAGACGACGCTTCGTTTTCCTATCCACCTATTTCGGCACGCTCTCCCATGGTCCGTATACTTTTGCTCACGGGTGTACACGACGAAGCTTGCGCATGTATCGCTGTTCTCCTCAACTCGCCGCGCAGTGTCTGACGCATTGCGCAAGCGTGCGCCGCGGTGAGCCATTAAGTAAACGTTTGGACGCGGCAGTTTTGAGAGCTTCGCGCGAGAACTAAGAGCCCGCCGGCCAGATTGTGATTACGCGATGTTCTGCGGCCAGTGCATGGCGAATCGCGTGAACATTACTCCCGCTCCACGCCGACAGACGTCGCTAAACTCGGAAAACGTCGCGCCGGAGAGTCACAAAACATTGCTCGAAGAACCATTAGAAGTCAGACGCGAAAAGCCTGCCGCCCTGATGTGGGCGATCCGCCTTTTGTTCGCGGGCCGAAAAGAGTGGCTCGAAAGTCGTAAAGGGCGTTCCCGAACCCCGGTGACCTTTTGAAAGGTCAAGGTCCAATGCTGGGAGGAGTCTTTGGTTGTTTAATTATGGTGAAGCGGGCATTCTAAGTGAATATGTGGCAGAGGCGCAAGTTTCAAATTTTCCCTGACGCGTCGACGTATCCACGCTGGAGTCGACCGAAAAAAGTCAATCAAGCCGGACTAACAGTGCATGATAGTGAGGTACACGAACTAAGTTTGTCATTGTTATGATAAATAAGTGGAAGTTGACTTCTGCACAGGTCAGTTCAGCATTATGCATGTCTATAGCTAAAAGCAGCTATAATTAGACCTGCTAAGTTATCCGAACAAAATATGGCCGGGAGGTGTTGGGGGGAAAGGGGGGGGGGGGGGGGCTGAAAAAAAAATTTCACCTAACCTTCTCATTCGAAAGAATGCCTTTCCCACATCTAATAAATGGGTCATATCCGCAGGAGATTTCATGTAGGTTTCGAGAAAGACATCGCTACCGATCTGCACAATGACTAAAATTCCGAAATAGAGTTTTTGTTCTACGGTGACGTTTCAACACAGTGACCGCATGGGAGTCCTCACGAAAGAAATGCTTGAGACCACTGTTGTCTCTGTAGCTCCCTCCAATAAAGCGTGATTATTCGCGATAGGCCAGAAAATAGTACGAGTAACATTTCGAGAAGCCGCAAAAGTTTATCCTCGTGATGCCGCGGGACGCGTCTTTCAGACCCTCGTTTTAGGCGAACGCATAAGAGAGCCTGTGAGTTATTTAGCTGTAAATACGTTCGTTGTGCGTGCGTTCGACTGCATTCCTAACACAAAGAAAGAAAGAAAGAAAGAAAGAAAGAAAGAAAGAAAGAAAGAAAGAAAGAAAGAGAGAAAGAGAGAGAAAGAGAGAAAGAGAGAGAGAGAAAGAAAGAAAGAGAAAGAGAGAAAGAAAGAGAAAGAGAGAAAGAAAGAGAAAGAGAGAAAGAAAAAGAGAGAAAGAAAGAGAAAGAAAGAAAGAGAAAGAAAAGAAAGAGAAAGAAAGAAAGAGAAAGGAAGAAAGAAAGGAAGGAAGAGAAAGGAAGAAAGGAAGGAAAGAGAAAGGAAGGAAGGAAGGAAAGAGAAAGGAAGGAAGGAAAGAGAAAGGAAGGAAGAGAAAGAAGGAAGAGAAAGAAGGAAGAGAAAGAAAGACGGAAAATCTGAAACTTTCCAATATGTGGCCCAACTCACGCGCGGCGTCCTTCATAACCTACTGTTGCCAGATTTCCTGGACCATTAGAAGGCAGAAATACTAACGCACGGATTGTTAGCCAAGGCCATATTATTTGACCCCATCATAAGAGCTGCCAGCCGCGGTGATCTGCGGCTACGCTGCTCGGCTGCTGACCCGAAGGTCGCCGGTTCGATCCCGGCCGCGGTGGTCGCGTTTTCGATGTAGGCGAAATGCTAGAGGCCCGTGTACTGTGCGATGTCAGTGCACGTTAATGAACACCAAATAGTCGAAATTTCGGGAGCCTTCCACCACGGCGCCCCTCATAATCATATCGGGGTTTTGGGACGTTAAACACCAGATATTGCTATTTGTTAGTCATAATAGATAAGTGTTTTTTCTTTATTACTTATAATACTTAGGCTTTTTTTCTTTCTCGATATATATTTGCCCTTAGGACATAATACTGTGTGTGCACGTGTGTGTTATATGTGTCTGTGAGTCGTGATATGTATGAATTGAAGGAATGTTTTGTGGAATTCATTATCCTGTTTCCAGCGGTCATCGCCGGACGCGACAATGTAGCGCAGGCCGGTCTGCAGAAGGAGGCGGGAGCGGGCAGATGGTAATCGCGGACACGTCAGTATGAGATGGTACGCATCTGCTTGCATCACTGGAATAGAGCAGTGCAGACACGTAGCACCCAGCAGTAAATGCGACCAGTTCCACGTTGAGATTACAGCCGGTGTGAGGGCCACCCCTGCCCGAAGCCTCCTAAGCACGACTTCCTCCGCCCTAGTAAGCTGAAGGGGGGATGAAGCAGACACATGGTGGGAACATGAGCATGTGCATAAGAGCATATGCGCTCTGCCGGGAAAAATTTTTGCAGGCTCGGAGTGAGTTGAGGCATTGATGTGGTAATGAATGGATGGAAGATCTGGGCTAGGAGGGCAGTGCACCTGCTGCTCAGCAGGAACGTTGTGAGGGTCCCCAGCATGGCCTTGAATCCAGTGAGTATTTATTAATTAATTAATTTATTTATTTATTTATTTATTTATTTATTTATTTGTTTGTTTGTTTGTTTGTTTGTTTGTTTGTTTGTTTGTTTGTTTGTTTGTTTGTTTGTTTGTTTGTTTGTTTGTACATTCTGCAGCGAAAAGTGCACTATGGCAGGAGTGGGTATACAAAGATACGCGGAATTCTATCAAGCAATGCAACCGGTAAAATAATACAGATGTGTGATTATACAAGGCAAAAGTGAACAAAAATGTGATGAACATGAATGAAAATGGAACAAAGAAACAATGCAACTCAAGAGCTAACACCAAATGGCAAATAGACGAGGATATGTTACAGATGCATGTCATGGATGTCTGCTACAAAATTGGGCGATGGGCGTGAACGAACAGAACCAGGTAACGAATCCCAAATCATAACCTTGATGTAAGTAGCTCTTCTTACAATTCATCGCGTATATGGCCTCGCACATTTCCGTCGCTTTGCAAACCTCCTTGAGTTTTTTTAATCGCACTGAATTCCTTCACAGTAATTCAAAGGCTCTTTTCTTTCCTTCTAATTTTCAGGGGGGTCTTTCGGTCGCAGTTTCCCAAAGCCCCCATGCGCAGTCCAAATTCGCGCAAGTCCGCTCTCTGCGCGCCCGGCCGCCGCTTCGCCTTCGTCCGCCACCACCCCTCCGCAAGAATGCGCGCATCAACATGTGCCTACGGGTCTCCTGTCAACACGAGCCGCGTCTCCGACGCGACGACTGCTGAAGCGTGCGTAGTAAAAAGGACGGGACCCACCACCGCCTCCGCTTCCGAAGACTTCCGGTCTCACGAGAACGGAGAGATTTTGTTTTTCCGGTGGCGGCGGGAAAAACTGTTGAGAGGTCGACCCGTATGGGTCAGAAACACACGCACACATGCGCACGCACATGACAGTAGGTTTTAACGCCAACGACTCAAGTATCCCCCAAGACCAACAGCGTGGCAGCCCGGATGTGTAGTGCGTGGGTATACTGCAACGCACATGCAACGGCAGTGCGCGACTTTCTTCTTTGGTATTTGTTCGTGTTTAGAAGATGAGTCGCTGTTTGCTCTCTGTTCCACTATCAACGTGAGGAGGGGGGGGAGACGAACGCGGTGGAGCATGGGAGAAAACACGTCCCTAGGAACTAGACGACGACAGCGACGATGATTTAAAGCCCTTATCTAACCCCCCTCCCTCACCCCCCACCTACTCACAACACTGCGACTGCTGTTCGAGCAAAACTTGGAGCGCGAAAAGGAAGACGCAGGACAAGGAAAGAAATAGACACAGCCCAGTACGAGCGCTTGCGGTGCGTGTATTTCTTTCCTAGCCCCTGCGTCTTTCTTTTCATGCTCTGTTTTATTGCGATATGCCGTACCAACTAGCCCACATATCCATACCGTCTTCTGAGGCTCCTCTAGCCTCTAGAAAACATTCTTAAAAGAAAGTGACGCGCTTGTTTCCGCAAGCGCCCCCGCCTGATGTCTACGCGCATTTTTGCAGGCAATACAGGGAATGACGAGAGTCGCGGAGGAGCCCCCCCCCCCCCCCCTCCCCTCTTCTTTTTACTGAAGGAAGTGTAGAAAGTGCAGCGAACAAAAATATTCCCGCACTGCTAACGATGCCATCGCAGCGAGCGGCAAAAATTCGCACGCGTGCTCTCGTGGGCGCCGCCTGCTTCACTGCCAGTGTTGCCATCGATGGGCGTGAGAAATCCGCTAGAAAGCAATAAGAAATCCGCCAGATTCCGCTAGATTCTAAAACATATCCGCTAACTTTCCCGCTAAGACTTATTTCATTAAAAAGAAACAGTGAAATTCCGTATGATAAAAACCTTTATCATTCTTAAAGGCTCCCTAAAACTATGACAGCTGAACTAACATATATAAGAGTCTTCCAAAGAGTGTAACTAGAATGCTAGAGGCTTCAGTGCTACCGCTGTCGTCAACCTCATCATAGATGAGGCTAAAAGTTACAAATGTTCACTAAGATTGGGCGTTGGGCTAGTTGGTGCAGCATAATTCCAATGTTTCGTAACGCAGCAGGGCGATTTTGCTCTGCTAGTTTTCAATGTTGCGATTGATTCCGGGGGCACTGGCATTGCTTCCAGCAGATGAATCAATGGCTCCTTCATGACGCGAAAAGTGTTTTCGACCGACCAGAGTGATGTCTTCTGGAGTACTGTGATGAAGAGAAGGCGCTGCGTATTTGATCAACTAGCGTGGTAATTGCATACAAGAAGTTCCATGGTCTGATGAATTGCGGCGATGAACCACTGAAAATTTTGCAAGAGTGCAAGACGCGGTGGCTATCCCTCGTCGAAATAGCTGTTTCAAGGATCGTAGACCAGTGGGCCGAATTGAAGATGCATTTGGCGATGGCGAGGCGCACTGAAAAGTGCTACGCGGCAGAAGTGCTGTACGGTATGTACCAGAATCAGATCAATTTGGGGTACTTTCTTTTTTTGAGACCGATTCTGACAGATGTTCAGAGGTTAACAAGGCATTCGAGGTGATAGATGTGGATGCACCTTATGCATCTTATGCATCTTTCTCGCATCACAGCTTCATCTGCGAGAGAGAACCCGTCGGTCTTCTCAGCCTTCATTCTGTCAACGTACGTCTCAAAGTAGCAGCCCAGATATGGCTTGGGATTGAAGTGGTCCTCAAGTCTGGACATCTGAACGTCTACCTTCTCTATCGGAATCACGATTTTATGAAGCAAGCTTGAAAGCAAAGTCACGAGGTTTTTCGGCAGCTTTGTTTGATCCACATCTATCACCTCGAATGCCTTGTTAACCTCTGAACATCTGTCAGAATCGGTCTCAAAAAAAGAAAGTACCCCAAATTGATCTGATTCTGGTACATACCGTACAGCACTTCTGCCGCGTAGCACTTTTTCAGTGCGCCTCGCCATCGCCAAATGCATCTTCAATTCGGCCCACTGGTCTACGATCCTTGAAACAGCTATTTCGACGAGGGATAGCCACCGCGTCTTGCACTCTTGCAAAATTTTCAGTGGTTCATCGCCGCAATTCATCAGACCATGGAACTTCTTGTATGCAATTTACCGGGCAGAGGATTTTGCCAACCAGTAAGTTTCGCTGATTAGGTATTCTAAGTTTCTCGGCAATGCTTCCGACGATTTTGAATCAGTGTACTGTGTGAGGCATCCGCCAGAAATCCGCTATGTATGAAAATGGCCCGTCAAAAAATCCGCTAGCCGCTAGACAATTTTTTTCCCCGTCAGAATCAAATAAAATCCGCCAGATTTAGCGGAAAATCCGCTAAATTGGCATCACTGTAATCACTGCCCCTCTTCGAAGCGAAATAAAAGCTTCTGTTCTTATCTGAGACACGGGATGGGAAGATTCCTTAACATCACCGCCAAATGTAGGCGAACTTGATAAGGCAGTAATAAGGCTAATAATAATAATAATAATAATAATAATAATAATAATAATAATTATTATTATTATTATTATTATTATTATTATTATTATTATTTCTATTCACTTCTTCCTTTCTGTTTCTCGCTTGATTCATCTTTATATATATATATATATATATATATATATATATATATATATATATATATATATATATATATATATATATATATATATATATATATATATATATATATATATATATATATATATATATATATACGTGGTTTTGGCTGCATTACGCCAAGCGAAGACAGCATACGACGCCACTTAAGTACACCGCACTTATCATCATCAAGGCGCTCGAGCAACAAGAGGAAGCAGACTTCTCCTTGGCGCGAGCGCGCGCTCAATATACTACAGATTGCTATGCCATTCGTGGTTCTGCCTGCTTTACGCCAAGCTACGACAGCATACGATGACAGGATACGACAGCCCGGGCCCCTAACAGCGCTCTGCACTTAAAAGTAGCAACATAGATGGCACAAAGATAGAGCACATTTCTGAGCTGTGATGCTCAACGCTGAAAGTCTGTACATTTTACCGAGGGATGGCCACATGTATAAGTACACTAGCTTTTCTTTTTCTTCTTGCTTTTTTTTTGAGCCTCATCGAAATGCCATCGGCGTGGCAGGGAATTCCACCCTCGCCTTCGTGCCCTACATCCCCCCGAGCACCATTGCACTTAATGAGGTGTCATTATCTGCTGCGATTGGAGTAATTGTGTGCACGTCATCTATCTATCTATCTATCTATCTATCTATCTATCTATCTATCTATCTATCTATCTATCTATCTGTCTGTCTGTCTGTCTGTCTGTCTGTCTGTCTGTCTGTCTGTCTGTCTGTCTGTCTGTCTGTCTGTCTGTCTGTCTGTTACCTTTCTCACCTTTCTAGTTTAATGCCTTATTGTCAGCTTCGTGTCGGTTATCTGTTCCGGATATCTGTTCCGATTAACCTTCCTACCGTTCCATCCGTCCAGCTCTCTCTCCCTCTCTCGGTGTGTTTGGATAGCACCCAAATTATTGCATGTAAGGTAGAGACGTGGGCGATCTGAAAACGATGTATACTTGGATGTAAACAGTACCGCTTATCCGGAATGGCAGCAATCTGACAAACGCGAGCATCCAACATTCGTCAAGAACCAAACCGAATCGAGCCGCAAGTGGCGGGCAGTTTAGCCGCCTCCAGCCCGTTCACGAGACTCAAGCTCCGGCAACTATCCCACCCGCTAGCTACGTTCGTACAGCAACAACTCTAACACCCATCGATCTTAAAGGCATCCTGGAAATAGGCCATCGTTTTATATTCCCGGAACGTCTTCGAATCGAGTTACGAGAAGATCGGCTGACGCAATAGGCGCGCACGCAGTTTTAAATAGGAAGAAAAACCGGAACCAACGTAATTACGCCGAAATCATCGCGCGCAGTGTAAACAACCGCGGGAGCTGTAGGCAGGCCTGTCGCCTCGGCAGGAGCATTACAGATAGAGGCTATAGTAGCATCTACGTGCAGCAGCTGGTTCCGCGGCAGCGGCTTCGGCTACGTTCGACTCGAGACGGATGCCCGTCCGTCACGGATCAGCGCGTGCGCTCAAGCTTTTGTTCGTTCCAGGAAAAAAACCGGGCAGCACTAAGAGGGCGCTGGACAAAGGGAGACAACAAATTAAAGAGGCGCTTTCATCTTTGAGGGCCTCTTGTTCCGAGCCAGTGGAAAAATGAACCTGAGAAACGAGTTTTTTTGTGAAGTTGAGAAGGGAGTAGCAAGGAGCCGGGGGCGGGCAAGCAGTGACAGAACGGAATACTTGACTTCTGTGGGCGTCGAATTTTGTTCAAACCCGCCGGAGGTGAATGACACAGTGATTGGCACGTGCGCACGGCTTACCTTGGAGTTAGCTTCCGTCGTGCAAATTGAAGGATAAAATAATAACGCGCACTTTTCATTGTGGTGGAAAACCGTCGACTAAGGGGGGATGTCATTGGCAGAGGCGTCAGTCACGGTGGGAGGGGAAGGGAGACGACGCTATAGAACGCAGTCACTTGTGTGCCAACAATACTTTTCGCACGGTTTTCAGGATGAACTTGTTCGAAGTTGGCTATCATTCTGTTCGTTTGATGTGCACTTGTCTTCCTCCTTTTTTTTTTTCTCTCGCCATTGTATTCTTGCATAACAACGTAGGAATGATAACTACGTCTTTTAACAGCGACGCTGTTTAGCACATAGTCCCGTGTTTATCCCGTTCCAAAGAACTATCATCATAATCATAAACGGGTGCGCGCCACAGAAACTGGGTAAATCCCGCTATTCACCACAGGTCCACTAAAAATGAAGACAGCAACAGTTAGCCCAACGAATGGCTGCGAAGCGACGGCGGCGAGCTGAAGACATCGAGTACGTACAACGAGAGAATACTAGAGAGCGGGAAAGGCAACTGCGGCTGGGTGAAGACCCCGAAGCTATGGGAGGCCTACGCCAACGACGACGTGCCCGTGCCGTGTCTGTAACTGTCTGCGGCTTGACTCGCGCCTCTCTGCGCTGAGAATCGAAGTAGAAACAACCTGGCATCACCTAGCAACGACCTAGAGGCTAGAAGCAACCTAGAAACAACCTGCATCACCTAGCTAAGCCCTAGAAACAAGAAGCAACCCGGTTAGTCTTCAGAACCGTGCAGTTTCGCCGTTTCAAGCCTGTCGCGGCTTAGTGCGATCTTCGCCAATTTTTTTACATGTCACTCTTTTTTGCGCATGATACACCCGGGACTACACGAATGCATGTCATCTATGTAGAACTTTCAGTAGTCTCTTTCACTTAGTGACAGCGAACAGGCCGCCATGTGAAGCGCAGTCAGCGAACCTGCTCACCAATGCTAACCCGAGGGTCCACTGATGACTGGAGCACCAAGCAAAGCGGGGAGCTGACCGCCATGGCATCATGGGCTAAAGGAGTCGTTCACCTAAGCGACACATCACAGAACAGAGTAAAACAACCTTATTGAAATCGAGCCCAGAAAGTACTTCAAGGGAATATTGAGGCTTGCGGTGATGACAAACCGCTTGACAGGAAATGTCGCTCTGACAAACTATTTCTCATTTGTTGAAGGAATAACTTGAGAACTGGATGGAAATAGCCCTTCAGTCCAGAACTTTGCCGGTTTCAGCTCCCCGACCGTCCCTAATAAAGGCCCGCAGGCGCTGAGGGTCCGAATTGGAACGCTGGGTCTCCAACCGTTCCACAGTTTGCATATTGTTTGGATGACGTACAAACGTTGGACGGCATTGCCTGCTTAAGGAACATTCACTTGAACATCAGCAACTCTAGACCTTCACTCTTCATCCGAGGGGAAAGCAAATCTCGTGGACTATCCACGCCCCCCCCCCCCTCCCCCCGTTTCTTCGAATTTCACTCCTCCTTTAACAACGCCAAAATCTTTTAAAACGAAAAAGCTTCTGTAAAGTGCTGAAGCGAAACGCGCCTTCCGCGAGTGCATCCGCATTCGGGGTGCCACGCATCTTCGACTCACATAAGCACCTCTCCATCTATTCATCCCCGGTAAAATAAGGCAAGGGCGATCACCGTAGTTATATCGAAGGTCATTCTATCTTTCGAGTTTCCAGGAAGTGCGTACAAAAGATTACAGTTGGATCTTTACCTCTGGGTCATGGCTTGCGGCATCAGATGTGTTCCGCACGCCTCTTACTGTGTTCCGCACAATAAGCGGATAATCTAAGAGTAGTAAAAAGAGAACGGTAGCGCGTGTATACGTAAATGGACACTGCGGGGTCTCGCCTCCGGCTTTTGAATGCATTACCTTGAACCACAAAGGAGCGTCAATGATCCGCGACCGCGGATTACGCGTTCCGGAATCGGCCAGCTATATACTGGCCAGCGATCGGAGGAATCTCTGGGAGGAATAACTGCCTCTGCTCGCGCATAACATCCGCATTCCTCCGTCATGCACGCTTTTTCTTCACTTGTGTCATTCTCTTCACCTGTAGCTTTTAAAGGGACACTAAAGCGAAACAATGACTTGGTTTAGATTGACAAACTGCACTCTGAGAACTCTAATGCCATATGTTTCAATCTCATAACTTCATTATTAGCGGAGAAAATCAAGGTTGAAGTTTTATTTTTAAATTTGGCGCCGATATCTGCGCGCGTGACGTCAGAAATTCCAAATGTATTTTTCGTATTTTCGCGACATTGGCTCGATGAAATTTTCTGAAACTTCGTATGCTAGGTCTATGGCACCCACAGATGACAATGCACCCCATTTTTATCGATTAGAAGCTACGTAGGACTCAGTAGACGCCTTCACAATCTATGACGTCACGGTGTTTGGTGCGGGAATCTCAAGGTGGCGTCTCCACCCGCATTTTCTTTCGCGACAGCCTGACCCCACTTTAGGGGGTCAGGCTGTCGTACGCTGTCATCGTTGTTTGGCGTAACGCAGGCAAAACCACATATAGGATAGCCAGCTGTAGCACATTGAGCGCGCGCTCTCGCCAAAGAGAAGTCTTCTGGCGCTTGTTCTTCGAGCACGAGAAGACTAATCATACCCTATAATCATGCCCTATAAAGTGGACGGAGGGATGAACGCCACCGTAGCTCAGTGGTAGAGCATCGGACGCGTTATTCGAAGGTCGCAGGTTCAGTCCCTGCCGACGGCAAGTTATCTTTTCGTCAACTTTTTTTTCTTCACAATTACATTACAATTACTTCAAATCACATCCCGTATGCTTTCCTTGGCATCATTGTCGGTTAGTTCTCATTTATATTGGGTTAACACTGTTTCGTCGCCCTGCCCAAGCGAATCTCGGAGGCCACGTAGAAAGAAGCGCGTAGTTGAGATCCGTTCCGCCAGGTGCCACTATCTCAGCTACTCAGAATCTTTCAAAGAACTCAAACAATTATGATTAAATGTCCTGACAGTTTAATGGACTTTACATTGCGTAAGCTTATGCTCCGATATCAGATATATGCAATTAACATATCTTGAACCAGAAGCACCGGGTTTTATTTCTTAGAAGTCTTGTTTCGAATAGCCGGAAAACCGGAAGCAAGCGCTTGACCGGAAGTGTTTCGAAGAGAATCAGGAGTGTCCCTCACAGCTCGTGCCAGTAAGCAAGGGGTGCTCATTAAATGATATTGCCGATTTCCTATGCTTCTGTGTCAAGCTGCCTTTCTGTAGGCAAATAGTTGTTAAGGCAAAAGCCTTAATTACCACATCAAACACGAAGCTTCAACGCGAGTGATGCAAAAGAAACAATCACCAAGTTATTGCGTCACCATATGACGTCATCATGAAGTCACACAACGCGACGGCATGTGATGACGTCATCACATGACATCGTCGCTCGGTCAAAGATTGGTCGACCCCGGAGGCACTGTAGAACCACGCGAGTTGAAGAAAGCTCCCAATGCCTCTGATCCCGGAGGCTGTGCAAAACTACGTTGGATAAGATTTCGGAGTGGGGGGAAGGGGGTAATCCATACAATCGGCTGACAAGTAAAGTAAAGGAAGAAGAAGCTGGCGTTCGCGTTCGAGTCGTCTTAGGCCAAGAAGGTATAAAAAAATTGCTGGAGTGAAAGTTATTGCGCAATAGTGAAGCCGTAACCTCCTAAAGATGGCGGCTGCCATCTTACTAGGGGCAAGATAAACTGTCGGCGCTCGGCGAAGGAAATGGAGCGCTTTCCTCGCACGCCCAACGAATTTACCATGGCAACTTTTTTTCGAGTGAGATACTGCTCGAAGCGTGTGTTTGTGTTTTTCTTCATAAGCCTGGAATGCTTGGGAAGTTTTATTGGAGATTAAGTCACCAATACTCGTCTCGATGAGTTATTTCGTTGGGAACAGCTCTTTTATTTTATAATTAACGCAGCATTTATACCAACAGATCAAAGCCACTTTACCTCTTAGTGGGCACCACCAGAAAAGAGCATGTTTCGAAGATCTCTGAAGGGCAAAAGCTGGCTTCACTTTTTTTGGCAAGGCATTGCGGGAGCATCCGCTCCAGCAATTTTCTTTTTAGGAGCGAAGCTCCTTAGGGCGGCACCCCACCGTTGCCGTTGAAGCTCCCTGGCACGGTGCCAGCTGTGGCGTCTCCCCCTCACGCGGGAGGATAAATGAGCTTTATGAGCGCTGGAACGTGGATGGCGTCTGCATGATACGCAAAGCGCGAGAATACGAACACATGCGAAACGGAGGCAGATTAGTCTCCCTCTCCCTCTTTCTTTTAACCTCCTCGTCTTCGGCAAATGCATAAGGGACCCTGTGAATTTCTGACTTGCTCACTTCACCATAACTTGACGTCCTCCCCCCCCCCCCCCACCTCCGTGCCACGGGAGCAAGCGGATGACGTTTGTAGTGACAGCCCCGTCATTGCGCGTATAGTGGCCCGTTCCATCAATAATCGCGAGTTTGAAATAAGGCTCCTCGTTTCTTGCGGAAAGTAACCTTGTTGCTTCTCATAGTCCGAGGCGCTATCGAATTTAAACGCGAGATATAAAAAAAAATGTCGTCTAAGAAACTTGCGCCCCTGTTGACGCTGAAACGCAAGAGCACTGTTCTGGAGAATCTATTCCATCGGCTTCATTTACAGTGCTAGCTCGCCATGCGTAGTCCTCGGAAAAATTGTTGATGTTCATCACTTCGATGTCGTTCATACGGTAAAGACAGCTCACCACTTTCCCACAGTTGACTACGTAATACTCTTAATCCGGGATCGTCAACCTGCAGCCCCCGCACGACGTCAGAAGCACCCCCCTGCCCTTGTCATGTCCTATCTGAAGGCCGACATGGCATTTTGACCTCAAATGGGGTTAAACAGTCAGAAAGATCGCTTCGATTCGGCCTTGTCCCCCATCTTCACACTAAGCCAGATAACGTCTTCACTCGCCTCTCTTTGCACAGCTCCAAAAAGAGGGGGAAGAAAGATTCTTTCTAGAAATACTAAGTCAGGAAATGATCTTCATCCAAGAATTTATAAGAGTCTGTCAGTTTCGCACATTATTGTGAATTCGCCGGATTCGCAAAATTTTCCTTTGCCTGAAAACATCCCTTCCCCCCACCCCCCCCGATTTGCCCCTCGGCCCCCGCCTTCTCGGCTTCACGCAACTCGGCTCTCCTTCTCAAAAGGTTGCCGACCGCTGCTCTAAATCGTGTCCGTTTTTTTGTGAACTAAGAAAGCAGTTCTGCATGTGAAATGAAACCCTCAATCGGGGACACCGTGGGCAGCAGCTGCCACATCGCTATACGGTCGAGCAGCCATTGCTAGCCAATCACGACGACTTACAGCACGCGTCTCTTAACGCTAAATGCACAATCTACAATATTTGTACGTACTACAAAGATCCATAGAAACGCGAGCACAGCGCAACACTATCAACTGGGGATTTTACTAAAACAACAAAAATATGCATGGCCAGATTACCTCCGCCAAAAAGGTACTAATGAACAAACAAAGCGCAACATTGAGATAATCTTCCTCTATTTATGACTAGGTCTTTAGCATGTGATAATGTGGTCATATGTATACTTGCTTTAATAAAATCCTCATGTCATACAGCTTGCTCTAGATTCGTGTTCCTTCTTTCTTCTGTTAGCGTCCTTTTTTCGCAACACCGTTATATATGATATCAGCATTATTCATGGATATAAAGGCTGAAAACCACGAAAAAAAAAGAGTTTCGCCGCAAGGGCGAAGCAGGAATTCGACAGCAACAAACTGGAACGTTGTGCGAAGTAAGGCTGGAAGTTAACTCCTTTAGTATCAGATCTGCCTAACTCTACAAAGCCCCCTTCTGATCAATGTTGGGAGTTTTGTCCCGGAGTCATGCAGCCCAGCACCGGCACCCCTTCATGTTCTTCTGTGCGAGTGAGTCGGCTTGCGCGTTGCATGTACGCCCTTGAGCCGCACCCCTCTCCAGCTTTCGCAAGCTCTCACACGCACATAAAACATACGACGCGCAGAAGGATGTTATCAATTTGGACTTTATACGAAACATCACGGCGACGGCGATGGCTAAGACGTCCTCTAGAACTACCTGCGGACAATGAAACGCCTGTGCGTCAGTGACACTATCGCCACTTCCCCGAATATTTACCGTAGCCATAGGTTTTTTGTAAAACGACGCCCACCACTGGAGTTACGGACGCTGCCGTCGTTGTGCCGTGCTAAGTTGGACCACGTGATTCAACCTTGTTTCCCGAGACCATGTCCAAAAGATGGGAAGGTGGCGACCCCAGCGCGTTTTTTTTCTTTCAGTTCCCACTTCAATCAGCCTCACTGTACAACCTTCATGTGCACTTGCATCCAGAAACAAGAGTTTGGAAAGCGTGACCATTGTTATCGGCGGCATGCTCTGGTGCTGCGTGCACATTAACGCACCACGCATTCAAATGAGCAGGGTGTAATTTTATATTAACAGTTTTGGGCCCAAAGATATCACTATGCATGGCTCACAAAGCTTAGAAAGGACATTGAACCGAAGGAAGTCCGACGCATGTGTTTGCAGCAAGAACTTACGAGAACGCGACTTTGTCTGCCGACTAAGTGCGCGAATGTTAATTTGGTGAGCAACAGTGAGCTCACACGTGACACTTTCCCTTTCCAGTGAGGAAGACGTCCACGCCTCTAAGTCTTTTAAAAAATAACTTCGGGAACGCCATATACACCTTTTCGAAATGCGCGCCGTCTAACGTGCAAGTTTGGCGATATCGCCATCTTCGGCTGCGCGTACTCGAACCGACGCGTTGTCCGTTGGTGTGAGATCCTCGCTAATCTTAAAAAAAGCGCGAAAAAAACCACGACGGACAAAAGGGAGTAGACAGGACGACGCGCTACTAGCAACTGGAAGCTTTAATCAAAAGCGAAGAAAGATATATACACACACACATTGCAAAAACAAGATAAAGAAACAAATCACCGAAGAAGGAAATGCATAAAAAAGAAAGAAAACCAGGCACGTTTTTGTCACCAGCTTAGGTTATATCAAGGTATTCCACCTCTCCGCTTGATAGAGCTACAGACGGACAGCTTATGCAAGAAACACCGGCTTTAGCAATATTGGCGGCTTCGACAATTTCGCGAGTCCTCTGAACTCGGTTCGAAAACAAAATCGATGTTTCTTTAAACAGTGACTGGCACCCACAGGCATGACAATGCGCAGATAGGTGTGAAAGCTTTGTCAGTCTTCAAACGCAGAAAGGTCTTTGAAGACTGACAATCTTCCACACCTATCTGCGCATTGTCATGCCTGTGGGTGCCAGCCACTGTGTATCATTCCAATTTGTTGTCGTCGTATTCCTGTTTCGGCCTTGCGGCAAAATTAACCTTTTTTTGCCCGGTATTCATTCTTTTGATACATGAAAAGTACAGCTATCACATCATGAAGCGGTGATGCGCAAGAAC
>JALIZH010026476.1:0-56583 GCA_030522465.1 Rhipicephalus appendiculatus
CTGTGACCGACTTAGTTTGTGTACAGTGTAATGATGACAAAGCGGTGCTCGGGCACGGGCGCATACCCGGCTAGCGGAAGAGAAGAAGGACGAAGTCAGGAGAATAAGAACAGCCTGCCCGCATCAAGGGCGTTGTCTCTTGTCTCTCTTCCTCTACAATGGCGCAGTCGTCGAAAACGAAGCCTTGAGGCAGCCACCACCTGTGCTCGTGCGTCTTCGGCGTTCCGCACCCGCCATCCAAGGAAAGCCGTCCAGCTTCCTCGGCCATGGAACCCGCCTACCTGCCACCGCACCAAGCACGGTTCGGGGACGGCGTCTATGCCTCCTCGTCGCCTCATAACCTCTCGCCTCTGCGAACGCCGTCCGGGGACGGCGTCCAGGCCTCCTCGGCGGCTCAACTTTCCTTCAACGGCACCTTGACAACTGCTCACGTCAAGGCACGGCGCGGGCTCCTCTCGTCTGGGAACGCGGTTAACGCTCCCATCGGCGTGCCGCCCGTGAACATGCCTCTATCATCACATCAGCCTCCAGCGGACGCCGCCCACGCGTCATTTCCTATGGGTTGTGCCGCCGCCGCCGTGAGTACCGGAGCCGCCGCATGCTCCGCAGATACCGGCCCTGGCTTTCCATACGACTCACACGAGAGCCCCGTGGAGATTTTGCGTGCCCTTACACAACTCTCGCAAGAGCTCCACCACTTTCCGTCGTTTCGCTGCGGGTTCCGGCCGGCATCCCTACCATATCCGGCACTATCGGAAGTACCGGTGTTCCGTGGCTTCCAGGATGACGCCCACGTGTGGGTAGCGACCATAAATACGCTCGGCTTGTGTCATGCCTTGCCCGAAAATCAAAAGTGGCTGATGGCCGTCGACCACCTGCGCGGTGCTGCAGAGGCATGGCACAAGTACGAAGGTGTCCAGCAACGTTCCTGGATGGAATGGAGTGGCCGACTAATTGCTGTTTTTGGCCGAATTAGCCACGACACCTGCATATTAAGCAAGACACATACCGAGGACGGAGTTCAGAGGAACCTCCTCGAGGCTGCAACTGCACAGTGCAGCTCATCGACCGGCAGCTTGGCGGCCTCTTCGCCATTTCAGAAGGAGGACCTCCCGCCGAGTTTCGGGGGCCGGAGACACGTTACACCAGATAAACGACATCAAGCTACACACCACGAAATGCGGTCGCTACTAACGGTACAGGTCCGCGTCGCCGGCGTAGGCGAGCTTACGGCTCTTGTGCACACGGGAGCTCCACGCACGGTGCTGCATCGACGCCATGCCCCAGCCAACCTCCAACCATGGCGCGAGGCACCCCTGCGTGGCCTGGGTGGTTACGTGTTGCCTGTCGGGGCGCTTGACCTGCATCTCGAAACCGAAGCCGGGAGCATGTTCATTCCCAGCGTTCCCGTTTTCGAGGACCTGCCCGCTGACATGATCCTAGGAGCAGACTACCTCTTCTCTGGTGAAGTTCACCTCACCATTGATCGCAATGGAGTCAGCCTCAGCTCCTCGACTTCGAGTATCGCATCGGCCCAAAGATCCCAAGTCGACAGACTACGATCTGAAGGGCCTGCTGATAATAAAAGCACAGACTGTGACCAGACGGACACGCATCTACTGGCTTCGAGGCAGTCATTGGCCGAGGGTGTGAACGTTTCATTCAAAGAAGCCAACACCGAGACCACTGATGCGCCTCACGCAGGTGGAGCCAGCATTAGCCATCCCAGCAGCCATGCCTGCCAGTCTACTGACGACGGCAAGTGCTCTATTCCGACATCCGGTCTACCACCAGAGCACCGCGCGGATCAACACGAAGTGGCTCTCGCCGTCTTGGGACCCGCCACTGACTCACCCCAAGGGGCCGCCATCATGGAATTTGCCACTGACCAGTCGGACGGCGAGCAGTTCAACCAAGCCAGCGAGATGCCTTCAGGCAACTTGAATGATTTCGGCGCGGGGGGGCAGAGATGGTGGCGTTCACGCGTACGGATGCGATACGGAGCCACAAGCGACCACCTTTTGCCCTCGTTACCGCGGAACTAAAGATTGCGCAGACGGCAACGCAGATGCTGCTACGCCGAACCACGACTACTCTTCGCAGCTTGTCCGAACTTGCAGGCCTTCTACGCTGCGCAAGCATTTGCGTCCTCAGCACCCAAACGTGAATGAAGAACAGCCGGCCCGCAGCAAGGGTGCTGTCTCTTGTGTCTCTTCCTTTACAACAGTCAAGCCTCGAGTCAGCAAATCTGCGGGGTTTTCTTTTCCGGGACAAAATCGCCATCGAGTATATTCTGTCAAATTTCTGATTTCCTGCGTTCTGTTCCGCACGAACGCCTTCCAGGTAGCGGGAATCCTTGCTAATCCAGCAAAGCGTGATCTGAGGAATCGGACCAAAATGCTGCTTCACCAATGCCCAGGTCGCAGTTCTTGATGATGTAGGCGTACAGGCGGGCTGCAAGCAAGGCCGACATCAATTCCAGCCTCGCCAGGGTGACCGCCTTTAACGGCGCAACTCTGGTCTTTGCCATTAACAAGATAGTGCGGATGGTACCACTTGTATCGACTGTACGAAGGTAGGCTGCAGCCCGGTAAGCCGACTCACTTGCGTCAGAAAAGGTGTGCAGTTCTGCCTCTTGGTAAGGGCCTTCGCTGCCGGCTGCTAAAAACCTTGGAATACTGATGTCATGCAGCATGGCTACCTCCTTGCTCCATTTAATCCAGACAGAGGTCAAATTGGGTGGCATGGTCTCATCCCAGTCGAGGTTTTCCCTCCATAGATCTTGTAAGAAGATCTTCGCCCTCACTAGAAAAGGTGACAGAAACCCCAAGGGGTCGTATATCCTTGCAACAGCTTGAAGCACAAAGCGTTTGGTGGTTCGATGCTCTTCTATAAACTGGCGGATATCCTGGGGCTTAAACGAAAATGTATCCATCTGCTTGCTCCAATAAAGTCCAAGGACTTTCAAAGGTCCTGAAGGTGAGCGAAGTGACTTTTCAGGAGAACTGATCCCTTGTTCGAAGGCGGCAGATACAACAGGGTCGTTGCTGGCCCATTTACGAATGTTCATGGAAGCTTCTCTGAAGATCTCAATTATCTCTTTGTGCATTTGGATAGCTTCTTCAGTGGTGTCGGCGCCAATGAGAAGATCGTCCATATATATGGAGTCTTGTAATAGCCGAGCTGTCGCAGGGTAGCGATTTTCTTCGGACCTGAAGTGGTGCTTCAACGTAGCAGTCAGTAGGAAAGGACTTGAAGTAGCTCCAAAGGGTACTCTAGTCATTCTCCAAACCTCCACTTCCGGTAATGGGCTGTCGACTTGGGGTGAAGTCTTGAACCACAAAAAGCGAAGCGCATCTCTGTCTGGTTCTCGCAGGCCAATTTGGAGAAACGCCTTCTCAACATCGGCATTCATCGCTATCTTGTAGCGTCGGAAACGAAGCAGTAGCGTCACTTCGTCGGGATTGAGATTCGGGCCAGCTTTCAGATTATCATTCAAGGACTTCAAACCGGATTCGTGAGACGAAGTGTCAAATACGATGCGTACCTTCGTAGTAGATCGGTCCTCACGTATTACAGCTCGATGTGGCATGTAATATAGTGGTCCAAGCGGCTGCTCTCCCTTTGGTGGCACTTTTTCCGCAGTACCTTCATCGAGGTATATTCGAATAGTCGCATCGTATCGCTTTAAGAGCTCCCTGTCCTTGTTGAGCTTCTTCATCAAACTATGCAGACGTTTGGTTGCAACGGCGTAGTTTTCGCTCAGGTCAACCCTTTCCTTCCACGGTAGTGCGACTTCGTATCGATTTTCTTTCTTCTTGATGTTGTTCTCAAAATAATTTACCAGCACTGCATCGGCAACCGTCGCTCCTTCGTATTCGGCCTTGATACCGATACCTTCTAGATCCCAGAAACGAGTCAGAAGTTTGGATGTCTCTTGCTCTGTGACCGTTGCTCGGAGGACTGCAACACTGACACTCTGGATTACGCCGGCAGCAACAGACAATGGGCCTTGCACAGTCCATCCCAGTCTCGTCTCGACAGCTTTCAGCTTTTCGTACACAGGCTTAACGGTACCATTTACTAGATCCCAGTAATAGTCTGATCCAATGAGGATCGCAATCTGTTTGTCTTCTACTCCTTGTAGAGAGAGAGCTTGCGTATCCAAGTGCATTTTGTTCATTTCTCTTAAAACGTCTTCTTCTGGTACCGGAAGGCATTCAGTGCATATCTTGTCCACCACCAGTGCATCGATTGAAATCGGGCATTTCTTATTCGCAGGGAGAATCGATACGCGCACCTTCTTCATTGTTTTCCGGGTGTGTTCACCACCGAACACGCCTACGGTCAACGTTTTCTCTTCTAGTAGTTCGCAACCAAGTCTTCCATAAGCTTTGGCCGTAATGAAGCTCCGCTGACTTCCGCCATCGAAAAGGACTCGGTAGCGACCGGATGACTTGGCGCCTGATATGGTGGCCGTCAGTGTCTGCAGCATTACGACTGACCTTGCCTGCTTGGCGACTAGATTGATCGATGCGGATATCACCTTGTCCTTGTCGTTCTTGATTTCGTCTGATGCGCAAACTGATGTTGCGTGCCTTCTAGCGCATTTGCCACATTTTAACCGGCTTCTGCAATCTTTCGCCATGTGGCCCTGCTTTAGGCAACGAAAGCATCGTCCAGCTTTGGTGAGCATCTCCTTTTTGGTCCGAGAGGCTGATATCCTTCTTATCGCAGATTTCGGCAGAATGCTTTTCAGAACGGCAAAAGAGGCACTGTTGTGGAATACTAGTTGAGCTTTGTAGAGCAGCTGTCGTAGAAACGTCACGTGGATGACTGGGTTTTAGCCCTCCTTTCTCTGGCGCGCGGGACGAGTTTTCTGTATCTCTTGTTCAGCAACAGCTTCCCGACAAGTGTGTTGAAGGTCGAAGAATTCCAGAAGCATTTGAAGATCGTTATCTTGTGGAACCGCTGTACGGGCTGAATCGCATTGTGGATTCGAGGAAGCTGCAGCTGATGATGATGCCTTGCGCACCACGTGGAACCGCAGTACCATGTCCGCGGGTAGAACTCTTAGCAGGATTTCCCGAAGCATGGTGCAATAAGTTGTCGAGTTCGTGCCAAGGGCCTTGAGGCTTCGAATATGAACCTGTACCTTGCCGTAAAGTTGCCTCAGCTGATGGACGTCTGCTGACGATGACACCGGCTTTAGATCCAGCAAACCTTGCAGATGGTCTTGCACGATGATCTGTTCATCTCCGAAACGCTTCTTTAAAATTTCAATGGCGTCTTTATAGCACTCTTCGGTAGCTTGCAATCCCGATATGGCCGAGGCGGCCGCTCCGGTAACCAAACTGCTCAAGTAGTTGAACTTGTCAGCTGTGCTTAGCTCGTTGTTGTTGTAGACCGCTGATGTAAACTGCGCCCAAAATCGCGGCCATAGTCTGCGGTTCCCATCAAATTTTAGGAGTTCTAGTTGGGGAAGCTTGCTTTTGCCAGTCGGTAACGGGTGGACGTTCGTAGGGCGTGGGGTTGGAAGGCGACAGACATTCATTCAGCTTGACTCGTAGGTTCGCTGTCAGGGTAACAACCTTGTCACGGTATTTTCCAGCGTCTAACGTCTCGCTGTCCAACAGGTCGTCTGGCGTCTCTTCAAAAATCGCCTCATCCACTGTCTCTATCTGACCATAAAATGAGCTTATTCGATCGAGGAGTACACTTACTGCAGCTGTCGTGACCTCTTGATTTCCTCGCAAGTAGCCTTCCACATCGGATAACAGGACATCCAGTTGGCACCGCAGGGTGCGTCGTCGGTCTAAGGTGTCGTTCCATTCTGCCGCCCGCAGTCGGGGTCTTGCCAAGATCGCAGGCGCCGTGTCTTCCGAGGTGTCACGGCTCCTAACGTCGATGATGTTGGCGGCATCTAAAGGTCCCGGGTTTCGGCACCATGTGTTGGGCCTCTGAGCCTTCCAACTGCGACGCGGTTAACATCGAGCGAAGAACACGTCTTGCAAGATGAAAAGCTTTAATGGAACTGATAAAAAAAGGAAAAGAAAGAGCGCGAGCCGGCGCTGCCGCAATGCCACGCGTGAGCTCGTGAGGAGCTTCAATGATGATGATTCGTCTTTTGCTGCGAGGGATGAAGAAAAGGAAGTCACAACAAGTACTGTGTTGAGTGAGAAACACGTAACGTATCGCCTGCTGCGACGCCATAAGCGTCTGTCCAAGTGCTCTGCCTCCTACGCATCTCTCGTTTTCTTTTTCTTTTGAAGTGCGAATGCATTTCTTAGTCGGGCTATGTCAGGCGCATCCGGCGTTGTCCGCGGCGTGGTCCGCGCGCCTCTCCGCTCTCACTCCCTCTCCCATAGCAACAGCTGCGGGCGTGCGCGCTTATCCTCGCCCCTAGCAACCGGAGCATGTGGTGCGAGAGAGTGTAGGAGAGGGTAGGTGCAGTGCTTCGCCGCTCCTTCTCTCGCCGTTCGCTCTCTCTCCTCCCTGCGCCCCACTCTCCCGTCCGCTCGCGCCTCACTCTCGACCGTTCGCTGGCTGGGCGCCTCTCAAGACGATGGCAGAAGTCGGTGCGTTCGCATTTCCTCACGATTCCCTTCGGGGAGGTGGGGGCATTTTTCTGAAGACGGGTCAGAAGAACGTGACGGTGCGTCTACTTAGCTTCTGCAGTCGATTTGAAGAAGTTTTGGCAAGACGTGCTTATCACTTAGCCGGGCTGTCTTACGCCATTCGGCGTAAGACAGCCCGGCTCAGTCACTTTCATAAACTTCATTATCACAAAAATAACCTTCGTGAGCAGTGTGTTAACCCCCCTCATTCATATCACCCAGAATTGACCACCTACAGAAAATTCATGTTCCTCGCTGCAGAACCCTAACCTATTCGCATGCCTTTATTCCAAGAACCACATCCCAATGGTATCTACTGCCACAATCAGCTACCGCTATCACCGACAAATCACGTTTTAAGATTTTTTATTGCGATAGCAATTATATGGACACTCGCGGCTGGTTTTCGCCGTCGGCGTCGGCGTCATTTGCCGTATATGTATATGTATATATAACCGGGCCCGCCCGTCGTTCGTGAGCGTGAAAAGACGCGAGGGGGGGGGGTCCCTCGAGCGACCTTCGATTTTACGAGCGGGGGCGCGCGTTATCTCCCCTTCTCGGCAGGCCGACAGCGGGCGGGGGGGGGGGGGGCGACGTTCGATTTTACGAGCGCGGGCGCGCGCTTTATCTCCCCTTCTCATCTCCCCTTCTCGGCGGCCGGGCCGGCGTACCCTTCTACGTGCTGCGCTCTCAACGCGCGAAGAGAATTCTCTTAAACAAGCGTTTTCTAGAGTTGCGTGAGATCGGATCCAAAAAGAGTTAGCTGCCAGCCTCACTTCGTATAACATTACAATTTTTTGCTATCGCATTCATTGCTTCACCCTTGCGGTGAAACTGTGACTTTTTTTAAAAACATGTTTGGCGCTGTTTGATTCTGCTTTGTGTTATATATGCCATGTTTTCTTTTCCTTTTTGTTGTTTAGTTTTTACTTGTTGTTGTTCTTTGCTTTGGTTCTTGAACATGTATTACTTGTATTATCGCTACTGCTACAATCTTTTTGTTGACGTATTTGATATTAATCTATTTTGTATAATTCTGTTAATTGTTGATGTTGCGCTGTTTTTATTTTTTGTATCAAGTGTCGTTTCCCATTTTTGATAGGTAACATGATGCTCCCCTCTGTAATGTGCAAACCCTGAGGGTAAAATAAATACAAAAATTACACCATCTCCCACTAAAGGGAACCATGTGGGGATGCGAAGCAGCGCTGGTGTTCACTTGTGTTTCCATTTGTTGTTTCCGTTTGTGTGTTTCCGTGTATGTTTGATTTGTGTGTGGAGTTGTGTATCAGCGGTGCTGCTTGCGCTGCTGCCACAGCTTACGTTACCGATGCCGCTACAACTGGCGCCAGCGTTGACATCCATAGCGCCGTTGCGAAGGAGAGTGCAACGGAGCGAGCGCGCGCCGCATTATATACGAGCGCACAGCTGCGGCGGAGAGAGAGAGAGAAACGGGAGAGGAGAAACGAAGCGGAGGCAGTGCTCACGCCACCTCCTTCCACCTCCTCACGCTCACGCGAGGAGAGGGTCCTCCCATTACGTAACAGCCCGCACACAACTTCCTGGTGAGGGCCTCAGCGCATATATTCGGGCAATTTAGGAGCTGTTTCGCCGTATTTATCCCCCCCGCCCCTGAAAACGTGAAGGTCTTCCATGTTCTGCGACGACGCGACCCTCGCTACTGGCCATATCTATTCGGCTGCTGCTTTTATTGCGATATGAATTATATGGACAGTCTCGACGGGTTTTTGCCGTCGCCGCCATGTCGCGTATAAAGTCCAAATTGATAAGATCCTCCAGCGCATCGTACGTTCTACACGCAGGTAATAGCGCGCGAGCGGGGGGCGACGAACGCGGCTGAAGCGGAGATCAAACGAGCCGGCCCATCTCTGTTGCTCCGAGACGCATGCGATAAGATCCCCTCACCTGTTAGACCGGCCGTCGTCGCTGGCGCGCGCGTTGTCTCGCTATTTCTGCAGCCGTCAGCGGGCGGCTGGTATGCTCTTCTACGTGCTGCACTCCCAACGCGAAGAGAATGTGCGGAGAGTGTCCCTGGAGCGGCCATATCCTCCTAAACTAGCGTTCTATAGAGTTGCGAGAGATCGGATCCAAAAGAGTTAGCTGCGAGCCTCACTACGTATAACATTATAATTTGTTGCTATCGCATTCATTGCTTCACCCTTGCTGTGAATCTGTGACTTTTTTTCCTCTCGATGAGCTGGCCCGCTTTGCTCGGCAAGATGCAGAGCCGGCCTTTCGGGAGCACTACTACGTTCCACCACCACATGCCTTCGGCATCCCGTTCGTGGACGACGTGCCGGGGCTCACGGCGCGGGGAACGCGGCGGGCTCATGCAACGAGGCGGCAGCGAATGCCGACGAGCTGCGCGGGTACGCGGGGGAGCCCTGAAGTACGCGAGTTCCGAGCCGTATGCTGCTGTCGTCGTGGCAATTGTCGGAGTGGAGGCCGAGGGCGGTGAAGATGAGGCCGATGAGGCTTGGGAATGGCGGGCAGGATGTCGCTGGCGTTATTGACAGGGATGGAGCGGAGGCGGACGCCGTGTCCAAAGATGGCGTGAGGGAGGACGGCGTTGTGGACCGGGAGGGCGTGGGCGACGGTACGGACTGTCAGGTTGAGAAGGAAGGGAGGAAGATTCTGAAAAAGAATAGTAAAGGGAAGTAAAGAAATAAGGGGAAAAACCGGGAATATGACGACTTTAAGTTGATGTTGGAGGGGATGCCCATCATAAATTGAGGGCGGGGAAAGCGTCACCGGCACGGAGTCTCCCACTTCTGCTGCCGCTGCGGCTGGTAAAGAGGGTGAGGAGGCTGAAATCAAGGAGACTGTGGCGGGCAGGGGGGAAGGAATGGGAAAAGGTGAAAATCAAAGCCGAACAGGAAGCCGAAAGCTGGACAGAGAAGCTGAGACAGGAACCGGAACGCGAGAAACGTGAGATGCAGCCAAGGAAAGGAGACGACAGCGAGGACGCAGACGAGCCTGCCTAACCAGCGAAAGGCAAGGGCAGAAAGCAAGGAGGTGACAGTGACGATGAGAACAAGCCCAGCTCTGGGGACATCACACACAAGCAGCGTGGCGATGCTGGCCGCGGAGTACGGGTTGCGGAGTGGCCGGCACGGAGCCAAGCGGCGGCTGCCATGGGCTGCAGGAACCAGCGGCCCTCCAAGAAGGACGCAGACGAAGTGGTGAAACCCAGGCGGAGATTCCACAAGCAGACAGCTACACTCTGCAAGGCATCCGCCACGAACGAACACCCCAAGCGCAGCGCCCGCAGCACTTGGGGCAACCGCCCTACGGCAGAGTCAACGGCTGTCGAGTAAAAGGATAACGAGTTGTCGACAGACTGTGCCAGCGCACGGTTGTGTGCGCCACGTGGGGTCCGCCGTGGCCAACGGCGATGGCTACTGCATCCTCCTCCCCGATTTCAACGAAGAGAGAGGGGGGCAGTATGGGAGCGGCGGCTGCGAGCGTGTCGATAGTAGACGAAGAACGACGAACACAGGCACGCTCGCAGCTCTGGCTCAGCTGCCGCTGACGGGCAGTCACTGCCGAGGCTCGGATGTCGCTACATCTAATGCGGGTAACAACCTGACGGGACTCGCCGCAGATGAGACGCATCTCAACTGCCGTAACAAGCAGGAAGTCGATAAATTGGAGAGAAAGGAGGCGCGCATGTCCCACACCTAGTTTGCGAATCTCTACTCCTGCCAGCGAAACCTACATGTTTACCTAAACCATTTACGTCATCGACGGCTTGGTAAATAGAGGAGTGGAAACTGTACGAACTGGAATCACTGGTATCCCGTGCTACGCACTTCGAGCTGCGCCTAGCGCATGATTCGCTTCACAACTTATACAGGATGTGGCGCAGCGCACCGTCACAAAGGAATTACCCTTCGACACCCCTGGGTTCGGTGTCTCTGTTGAAAGTTATGCGAGCTATTTAAGGTATGTTGCCACCTTTGCGGAAATCATTTGATATTTTGATCCTAAACTGATGGCTTTGTGTTTGCCTTAAAAAGGGCTGTTTTAAGACACTTCAAGCATGTTAGGCAAGAAAAGTGCAACCAATCACAATTTAATTGCGGAAATTACACTAAATATGCCCATCACGCAAATGGTGATAACTACCGAGCCTCTGATACCAAATGAAAATCGCTTGGCAGTGATGTAACCGTACATTCAGGCTGTGCAATGAACTAGAACCTTTGCGCTGTCGTGAATATTAAGTAGAGTATGGGCGAAAAACCCAATATTGTGTAGTTTCAGATGGTTGCATTTCAGTCAGAAACTTATAACATAAAAAGTTATTGGTGGTTTTTAGTTATCTTAGTTCATTGCATAGACCAATGTTCCATAAAGAAGCATGCGAAATTTCATTGACAAATATTGGATCATTCAAAAGTTACGATTTTGCCGCAAGAAAAAAACAACTAAAATGAACTTCTGAGAAAAACAAGAAAAGAGTTTTCTAAACGTGTTATATACATCATTTGAAGGTTGTGGGACGCTAAAAGCCGCCAGGCTCATAGCTGGGACCTTCCTCAGCTGCCACGGGTTCCCTGTTTGGTAGTTTAGCAGTTCCTACTGTTTTTTAAGCTTATTTTTCGTTTGCCGTTGACTGGCGGCTGGTATTCTTCAAGCGGCTTCAGTGCCTGCCAAGGCAAGCCACTGTGCTGTAGTTGCCAGGATCGACGTCAGTCTGCCTCAAGATATCCAACGAGCCACTGTTTCTATTGCTGAACTGACATGTTTAATCCTAGAGTTCAAGTAAAACATCGCTCGAGCCTACACGGACATCTTTAGGGAGACGCTGTGAAAGCATGCCATTGAAGCATTCATTCGCGTTTTGGGTTTTCCCGCAGACATATACCCTCAAAATATTGATGTGGTAAAGACAACGAGGAAGCTCGCTCAGACTCGAGGAAGACAACGTCTGTTATCGCCGCTTGGGCAAGAGATATATTAACCGTAAATACACCAACTCTGCACTCGGGTGCCTGCTTTCTTCGTGCAACAATATATCGCCTAAACAGACCTCTGCATACACAGCCTTCTCTTTCTTCGGTATGTCTTTGTAAAAACCTCCCCTGTGCTTGTATTGTGCAGTGCCCAGAGCTTGGACTCGGCTGAAGGCACACCAACTTTTCACACTTTGCGTTTCGGCCTTTGTTTAACTCGGAACTTAGCCATACCTTGTTATTTTTGGTAAGACAACAATCTGGGACACTAAATTGACGAAAAAATAGCTTTCGCAGTGGTAGTAAAAAACGTCGGTGCAGTGTAAACACGGTGTCACTTTGTGTGCCCCGACGCGGCAATTACTGCGATTTGAATAAGGAATGGCCGCGATTACCATTGCTCAATCTTAAGATGCTGTAGCATACTTCACCACAAAACAATCAAAATGTATCCTGCGTATTTGGGGACAAACATAACATTGTTTTACTGATTAAAATGCACTTTCTGTTTCCACAAAATATCAGTTTTGGTTTCAGGGAGGTCTACCGGTAGTTGTAAAAACCAACATAACTGTCGAACATAACTAGATAGTGACGTCATTTTTGTTGCAGAACAATTCTGAATGTCTGTATATTCTTAAAATTTTAAAACGTGAAGTTTGGTTGTTTTTTTTTAAATACCGTTTTCAAGGGTGGCAACATACATTAAGTTGATTGGCTCTACTCCATAGCATATGAAAGTGCAGGATGGACGTTATACAAGCCGATGTGGACGCCCGTGCGAAGCGTCAATACTTCAATAAGAGTATAGCACATTTCGCTAAAAAACAAATAGTTGTTCAGAGAGTTCCAGATTGGTTATCTTGGTTAGAGGTACTGTTACGCAATAAATATATTTACAATGTCCTCATTGTACCAAGCTAGGCTGGTGTTTTTTATGCGCTCGATTATCTTGTTTTACAGTGTTTGACCTTTTTGTAATGACATGTCAAAGCCAGGCAATAAAGAAAGAAAAAAAGACCCTGCTTTGTGCTAGAACACTTAAATGCCATGCCTTAGATTCCCTGGTCGGGTAGCTCAGAAGAGTTCTTAGTTTTCTTTTTGAGCTACCCACGTGCGCTTTTGTTGACTTCATATTCGTGATGGAAATTACGTACTCCATTTTCGGTGGATGCTGGTATTAAACACACTTGTCTTTAAATTGGGCCTTTATAATGCCGCACATAGCAGCAGGTCGACGTTTAATACCCCCCCCCCCCTCCCCAAGAGTTCTTCTTCTTTGTCCTTTCTATCTTCTTTTCGTAGCATATGGACATTTGTGCTTTCGTCTTTCTTGCCGCAAGCACGTGACAATAGGTTGTTCATGTCGCCGTCTGCTATCTGGGGGAATTTGAAGAACTACCAGTTGTGTTTCCGTAGCTGACCTAAAACTCCTGTTCTCCGTTCTATTCCGTGCCATGTGTTTCAAAACTCTAGCACTTGAAATA
Source organism: Rhipicephalus appendiculatus (assembly GCA_030522465.1). Lineage (NCBI taxonomy): Eukaryota > Metazoa > Arthropoda > Arachnida > Ixodida > Ixodidae > Rhipicephalus > Rhipicephalus appendiculatus. The sequence goes on from JALIZH010026476.1 coordinate 13,084, forward strand.
AGTAATGTATTTCCGCAGGTTATTTCGCACTTCTACAATGTCGTTCCAAATGTTCATTTGCAGAAAAGAAGATCCCGTTTCCAGTATCAAAGTGTACTACGGAATCAAGGGCTTAAAAGGACCCTACAAACATGCTGCCCGTTTTTTGAGGCATCCAAGGTTTGACATAGCAACACTACGCAACGATATTGCTATCCTAATGGTAATATATTCGAATATTTCTTTCTTGTTTAGAAATCAGAAATAGCTCTACAAAGGGCGATATATTGTGTACGTTAACACAGTAGAAAAATTCTTACCCTCAAATGAATGCAGCAATATTTTTTGAAGGAATAGGAACAGGCTTAGGAGTTATTGAGAGTGTTAAAATATTGAAATCTACCAGCTATCTGAGAAAACAAAACAAATTTGACTGTTATGGGCATGCTGACTTGCTATAATCGGATATACGGCAGCTTAGTCACCGCTATATGAATCAGCAGTTAAACCCAGCTACGCGCGCTCCTTAAGATCAAGGCAGTTAAAGCATCCACATGGTACGCTCCCCCCTTGCAAATGGCCGGTCATATGGACATCCGTCAATCCCCTAATTCTGCACCAATGCGCACACCGGGTATTCACTTGGTCGCTCACTGCCTGGGGCAAGATGCAGCGGTGAAATACCCTGTGTAACACATGGCGGTTGCTCAAATCGAAGCGAGGCGTGGCGTAGCCTGCAGCCGCGTCCAAATAATGTTTACTTTTTTCGCGTTCATGACAGGTAATAAATTTATGGACCAACCTAGCTGATGCAGCAAGATTCTGTAACTTTCCTGACCTTATGGGGGCGTGCGATCGCTTACGAAAGCGAACGTAGTGTTTTGCGTTTGCGCGAGCAAGGGAAGCCGCGAACTTCGAACGTTTGATGCCAAAGTTAACTCTAAGATTGGGAATGGCATTTTGCGCAAAAGGACACACGAACACGAAAGGAAGAAACCACGAGACTAGCGCAGACTAACAACTGAAAGTTTATTGTCAGGAAAACACACTTATAAAGAAAAGACACGTGGTTATGATTACAGGTTGGCGGTTAAATAATCTATCTCAAGTTTATGCAAGTTCACCGATGGCCTTGCCACACACATGTCATTGGACTTGTCAATGTGAAAAGCCTCAACAATCTCTCGCGCGGTCCTATCCTTGAGCCTCGACAACACTTTTGTTTCATTCAGTAATGGATGACACTTACATTCCTTGCAATGCAGGCAGAGATTAGACGAAGGCTGCCCTTTCAACGAATTCCTATGGTCCATTAATCGGTTATTCAAGCAGCGCCCGGTTTGACCGATGTAACACTTTCCACACGATAGTGGGATACGATTGTGATGATATGTGGTTGCGCGGGTTAGAAATATGCAAGAACAAAACAGTGCGCCGTGCGGTGGCGACGCGTGTGACGACCATTGCGGCTTGTTGAATGTGTGCGCCGTGCGGGGGGCGAACCGTGTATGTGCCGTGCGGTGGCGAAGAGGATGATGATCTGGTGCGCGGCGTGGCTCGAGAGGGCGGGTCAGTGCGTGAGCCGTGCGCGAGGATCGGGTGCCAAGGCTGTCTCCTTCGCTGGGCGTCAGGTCCATGGGAGAACCCGCAGCGCTACGTCCTGTCACCTCAGTGTAACGGAAGCGCTCCTGCCTGTTCCGCCAGGAGAAAATCGGGCAAGGAACCGGGCACGAGGGCGGGCCAAGCCTCGCTGTTGTGTGCCGACGGGCGTACTCGGGATTCGGCCCGCGAGCACGAGGAGGCCGACTACGTCGGCCGGAAGCAGTTCCCGTGGCCGAACTCCTGGTTCAACGACCGCAACTCCACAGCGCCCACAGCGCCCACCGAGCTACGGCATCGGACGCTCGACGCCTTCGACCCGGCGACCTCGTCGGCTACACCAAACCGTATGACAATATTTGACTTTCGCGCGTAGCGGACAGGGTATCAAATGTGACCGTGTTTTTCTAGTCGTTAACTCCGTTAGCATGTGTAAATATGTCCAACGTGTGCTCGTTCACCTGTGTGCTGTCTGATTCTTTCTGGAGCGAATCCTGAACCCGAAAATAACATCACAAACTGGCGAGCCTGCCAGGATTCGCTGAATAAACAGGGAAAGAAGGCAGGTTCGCTCGTGTACCAACACACGTTAGACGGCACCATGGAGTTAGAGAAACTCACGTCTATAGGGCTCCAGCTAAGGTTCGCAGGTGCGGAACTTAACAAGTGGGTTGAGGCGCAACGGGTTATACTAAGGGATGAGAGAGCTGCGGAACGGGAGGCAGCAAAAGAAGCTGACGAGAGCCAGCGTGAGATCCTCAAGGCAGCAAAAGAAGCTGACGAGAGGCAGCGTGAGATCCTCAAGCTAAAGTTACAGCTTCAGGAAGGCGCTCGGGATGCACCGGCCGCAGCTAACGACGTTTTGGCTGTACCCAGCACTTCCTCACCGCTGAACCCACAGAAGCTACTTCCCCTATTTGATGAAAAACGCGACGACTTGCATGCGTACTTGCAAAGATTTGAGCGAGTAGCAACCGGTCAGAATTGGCCGCAAGAGAAATGGGTCCTTGCGGTGAGCATGTGCCTCACGGGCGACGCTTTAACTGTGATCGTCTTATAAAAAAGCGCAAAATGACACGGGGACGAAGCATAGAGACACACAGGACAAGCGCTTTCTAACAACTGATTTTATTATCGAAAAAACTCTGACTTTTAAACGATACGGTACTGCGCAAATCACATCAACTATTGCCTTAGCGCACATCGCTACAACAACAACAAAAAACCATTCACAAAAATGCAGAGAGCAGGTGTATCTCTTTGTCTGATAGGGCTATTGAAGGATGACTAATGCAATCATCCTTGTGATGTGCAATGAAAAAAGCTTCAGCAATTTCTCTAGAAGTCTGGTTCTGGTGGTTAAACAGAGTTACGGTATTATCTATGCTGGGGTTGCACTCACATTTGCTGCAGTGTAATGCTAGGTGTGTGTAGGGACGCCCTTTTAGGCTATTCATGTGTTCCCTTAATCTTGTGTTAACACATCTGCCAGTTTGGCCCACATAAACATGCCCACACGTCATAGGTAATCTATAAACGACCTTACTCTCGCAGTCTACAAACTTGTTCTTGTGCTTTATGGTGCACACATCACCGTTTTTTACGCTCTCATATTTTCGATTCACTCTCGAGCACACACTGCCTATTTTGTTTTTTGCGGAAAACATTACTTTGACTCCATAATTACTAGCCACCTTTTTTAATCTATGAGACAGGCCATGAACATAAGGAATCGTAGACACTTTTGAAAAACTAACATTTTGCCTGCTTATTTCGCTAGTTCGTTGTTTATCTTGTTTCAGCTTCTTCAGAAGCCTCCCGCACGAAGCCTGCAACACAGATTGGGGGGTATCCAGCCTCCTTTAAGCGTTCAACTTGCGAAGCAAAAGCACAGTTCACTGAGTGAAAACAAGATTTCATTAAGGCAGACTGTAGGCAAGACACCGCAATAGCATTCTTTACGATCTTTGAATGACCAGAAGAATAGTTTAAAAATGGTTTCCCGGCACGAGGTGAATAAGACCAACAAATGTGGTTTGGCTGGAAATTTAAGTTGACATCCAGGTATTGCAGCTTATTTTCAAACGGAATTTCCGAAGTGAACACCAACCCTTTCCCCTTAGAAGTAAACAAGTCAACAATCCTCTTTCTGAAAACATCTTCTTCTACATTCGAGGCCAAAATTAAATAATCATCGGCAAATCTGAACACAAGGATGATTGCATTAGTCATCCTTCAATAGCCCTATCAGACAAAGAGATACACCTGCTCTCTGCATTTTTGTGAATGGTTTTTTGTTGTTGTTGTAGCGATGTGCGCTAAGGCAATAGTTGATGTGATTTGCGCAGTACCGTATCGTTTAAAAGTTAGAGTTTTTTCGATAATAAAATCAGTTGTTAGAAAGCGCTTGTCCTGTGTGTCTCTATGCTTCGTCCCCGTGTCATTTTGCGCTTTTTTATAAGATGAACCTTTTCCAACTAGGCCAAACAGCCGTTTTGCTAACTGTGATCGGTCGGATGACTGCCGCCGATTCATTAGATTACCTGAAGGTGAAGAAAGCCTTGCTTCAGAGGTTCCAATTTACGGCGCAAGGTTACCAAGACAAGTTTCGGAAGGCAAGAGCCGCGGATGGCGAAACTGGATCGCAGTTAGCCGTAAGGATTGCGAGTTATTTTGATCATTGGATCGACATGGCCAACGTGTCGAAAACGTACGAAGGACTACGTGATCATATAATCTCCGAGCAGTTCCTACGCTGTTGCCAACCGAAACTCGTTATCTTCTTGAAGGAACGAGAGTGCAAATCTCTGGACGAGCTTGCTAAGCTGACTGATCGCTTCCTTGAAGCACAGAGTTTGCAGAACATCGAAAAAAACCCCGATAACGCGAAGGACTTCAATGGGAACCCTAACGAGGCGTCCCGAAAACCGCAAGTCAAGTGCATGCTCTGCAATCGATTCGGCCATTCGGCTCCCGACTACCGCAGCTCACCTAAACAAATGTCTAAATGCAAGTTGTGCGGCAAACCGGGACACATAGCTGAAAATTGCAGAGGTCCGCGCGCAGACAACAAACCGACTTCGTCCTGTGCATTCACGAAACCACCAACGACTGGGCCTCGTCCGGGCAAAACATCCAAGTGCACTAGGAAGCAAACTAGCCGCTCAAGTAAAGACAATGAGAGCACGAAAAAGGCTGTACCTTTCCTAAGCGAGGGGATGCCACTAGTTGAAGGGCGACTGCTAGGACGAAAGGTTCGCGTGCTTCGGGACACAGGCTGCAATACGGCAATTGTCAAGCGAGAACTCGTTCCAGAGAAGTACTTGACGGGCAAAACAAGCAATGTTGTTTTGCTTGACGGATCAACTAGTCACCTCCCTGAAGCCACCGTACAAGTGAAAACGCCTTACTTTTCAGGCAAGATAAAAGTGGCTTGTATGAACCACCCGCTGTACGACGTGGTTTTAGGAAACCTTCCAGGCGTCAGGGGACCATACGATCCTGATGTTGACTGGGAGCAAGCCATTTCAACTGAGGAAGATGAGTTGGAGAAGAACCCGAATGTGACCACGAATCCTCCACAGGCTTCAAGCGTGGCTAAAGCCAAAGTGAAGCAGCAAAAACAAAACAAGATGCATCCCCTGTGCGTCCCAGAAGTTGCACCAAGTGAGGTTACCAAAGCGCAACTCATGGAAGAGCAACAGAAGGACCCGAAGCTAAAATCGCTTTTTGCTAAAGTGAACAGAGAATTCAGATCGGGAAAAGGCCACAGTTATGAATTCGTCGAAGAAAATGGATTGCTCTGCCGTCGATACCGTCTTGTGACGGGAAGAACGTTTAAGCAGGTGGTCGTTCCGAAGGTGTTAAGACAGAATATTTTAGAAGTTGCCCATGACAGCATCATGGCCGGACATCAAGGAATTAAAAGAACAACTGATCGTATCTTGCAAGAATTCTACTGGCCAGACTTACACGGAGACGTAAAGCGCTTCGTGAAATCCTGTGACCTATGCCAGTGAACAACACCTAAAGGCAAAGTAGGAGTTGCTCCACTGGGCAACATGCCTCTGATCCGCACTCCGTTTGAAAGAGTTGCAGTGGATCTGATCGGCCCCTTTTCACCAGTGTCGGACCGCGGAAACCGATACGTACTGACGCTGATTTACTTCGCAACTAGGTATCCGGACGCTGTAGCACTTCCTGCAATTGACGCCGTTCATGTTGCGGAAGCGCTCATCGAAATTTTTTTCTCGCATCGGTTTACCCAAAGAAATGGTCACCGACCAAGGAGCAAGCTTTACTTCCGACCTAATGAAAGAGGTTAGTCGACTTCTCTCCGTGAAGCTGCTCAAGACGACGCCGTACCATACCATGGCGAATGGTCTCGTCGAGAAAATCAACGGCACCCTGAAGATGATGTTAAAGAGAATGTGCCAAGAAAGACCACGATCATGGGACCGGTACCTCGCCCCGTTGCTTTTTGCATACCGAGAAGTACCACAGGCCAACCTTGGGTTCTCTCCCTTTCAGCTTATCTACGGTCGTCATGTCCAAGGACCGCTGACAGTACTAAGAGAGCTGTGGACGAATGAGGGACTCAACGGAGAAACACGAACGACATATACGTTTGTCTTTGACTTGCGAAATCGGCTGGAGGAGACGTGCAAGATCGCTCACGAAGAATTAGAGAAAGCTCGCGCCAAGCAAAGAACGCACTACGACAAGAAGAGTCGACCAAGGAAATTATGTTCGGGCGACAAAGTCCTTATATTGTTACTAACCGACGCCGATAAGCTTCTGATGCAATGGAAAGGACCATTCCCAGTAATCGAGCGAAGAAATGACGTGGACTACGTCATTGATGTGTTTGGGAAACCCAAGATATTCCATATAAATATGCTCAAGAAGTACGAAGAGCGCGAGCCTAGCCAGCCCCAACAGGTGTCGGTTATAACAGAAATTAATGAAAGCACCACCGAAGGACGAGACGAAGTGAATCCTATGCCCGAATTGAACCTGCATCGCACGCCATTTTGCACCGATGTCAGCCTATCCACGGACCTCACTGCCGAACAGGTGGAGGAAGTGGAATGCTTAATGGAAGACTATGCGGACATTTTTTCAGACTTGCCTGGAAAGACTGCGCTCGTGGAGTGTTCCCTTCGACTCACCTCCGATAAACCGGTGCACGTTCCTCAGGACCCCATACCATTTGCACTGCAAGAAAAGGTCGAGAACGAAGTGCAAGAGATGCTTCAGTTGGGCATCATTGAGAAGTCCACGTCACCATACCACGCACCTATTGTAGTGGTAAAGAAACCAGACAACTCGCTTCGTCTCTGCATCGATTTCAGGGAGATGAACAAGATACCCATCCCAGATTGCGAGCCAATACCGCGCATTGATGTCGTGCTTGCGCTTGTTGGTCAAAAGCGGATTTTTTCCAAATTTGACTTCACGAAAGGGTATTGGCAAGTACCAATGTCTGCAGAGAGCCGGGAGAAAACCGCTTTCTCCAGCATGTCTGGTCTCTACCACTTTATTTACATGCCTTTCGGCATCAAGACGGCTCCAGCAGTCTTTGCGCACCTCATGAGAAATGTACTGGGCGGCGTCGAAAACGTTCATTACTTCGACGATGTCGTCATAGCTACCGACACATGGCAAGAACACCTAGACACCCTCAGAAAAGTGTTTGATCGAATCAAACAAGCCAACCTCACGATCAAGCCGACCAAATGCGAAATAGGAAAGAGCAGCATAGTGTTTCTGGGACATCGCATCGGGAAGGCTACAGTCGAACCCCTTCACAAAACACTGGAGAAGATACTCGCTGCTAAACGCCCTACAAGCAAGAAGGCCGTGCAATCGTTCCTTGGCTTGACGGGCTATTACCGGAAGTTCATACCCAACTACGCGGAAATAACAAAGCCATTGACTGACCTCACAAGAAAGGGACAAAGCCACCATCTATCGTGGGGCCCAGCCCAAGAGCCTCTTTCATTTGGTGAACGCCTTGCGTAAGTCATGCTCACATCAAATGAAAGAGGCTTTTTCTAATCAAGTCAATCGACTTGAACGGTCGAACTATCCATACAAAACTTTGGCTTTTCTCTGTGAACGAGTATTGAGGAAGTTGAAACGTGAAGGAAGTGGTGGTGCTATGACGGAGGCTCATGTTAAGGATAGGCCGATCGTAAGCATTCCGTATGTGCATGCCTTTTCGCACCGCATGAAAAAGGTGGGAAGTCGTTTTGGTATTGACGTAGTATTCTCCGCCAAGAATAAGTTGGGTCGCATCTGCGCAGCAGTTGAACGGAAAGTTGAGGGCGGCAAGAAAAAATGGAATGATTGTGACGTTAAAGGCCAACTCCGGCGATTTTTTTACCGTGTCAGGGTAATGGTGCTTTTATGTTCCTGAGACACTCTTGCCACGCGCCCGATAGCTGAAATGCTCAGCAAATTCGAAAATAATTTTTAATAAGCAAAAAGGCGCAATACCGAAACCCAACCGAGTGTACTGTCTAAGTATGACGTAGTAGTTTGTTATGAACCGGAAGTCCTGCAAGGCATGCTCGTCCCGCCGGCGCGGAATATCACACGCTCCTCCACAGAGAACAGAAAATCGCGCGCCAGACCAGCGAAGCGCCGGCCAAACACCGTCGCCTTGTGGCCAGCACAATATACGCTGTAGCGGCCAAAGTTAGCGACCCATCGGCTGCGTCACTTCCGTCGACCGGCAAACCAACACGTCACACACGCAATGTTGCCAATAATTGTCGGAAGCCGGGTGGGCGTTTGGAGACAATCTTTAAAATTCATTTGCAAACAATCAGCGCATCTCTCAAGCTTGAAATTTGGCATAAAAAACGGAAATGTGCAAAGGAACGTACCCAGCGAATTTCATTGAGATCCATTGACCTAAAAAAATCGCCGGAGTTGGCCTTTAAGCATCGGGACAGATTGGTTGAGTGTGGTAAGGGGGGTAGTATATCGTATCCCACTATCGTGTGGAAAGTGTTACATCGGTCAAACCGGGCGCTGCTTGAATAACCGATTAATGGACCATAGGAATTCGTTGAAAGGGCAGCCTTCGTCTAATCTCTGCCTGCATTGCAAGGAAGGAATGTAAGTGTCATCCATTACTGAATGAAACAAAAGTGTTGTCGAGGCTCAAGGATAGGACCGCGCGAGAGATTGTTGAGGCTTTTCACATTGACAAGTCCAATGACATGTGTGTGGCAAGGCCATCGGTGAACTTGCATAAACTTGAGATATATTATTTAACCGCCAACCTGTAATCATAACCACGTGTCTTTTCTTTATAAGTGTGTTTTCCTGACAATAAACTTTCAGTTGTTAGTCTGCGCTAGTCTCGTGGTTTTTTCCTATCGTGTTCGTGTGTCCTTTTGCGCAAGCAAAATGCCATTCACAATGCAATACCAACTCGCCCAACGCTCCGTTCTTCTAACATTGGAAAGGGGACGCCAACCAACGTAATCATTAGAAGTAAAACTTCTGGTTTACTTTAAAATGAGAAAATCCCGACGTTGCGGGTTCAACTCGGACCCTTCTTCAGGGGTGACAGAGGGGGCACCGCAGAGCAACAGAGTTTATAACGCCTTCACTTCAAGTTGGGGGGGTCACGCTTGTTTTGACCGACGTGCCGTAGTCCGTTGTAATACACACTCGACAGCGCACCTTCAGACCGGTTCACGTTCCCCGGTGTTCGAAGAAAAGCAATCGGTAATAGGCATTGACATAGACTTCTCCAAGGCATTTGATAGACTGAATCATCAAACATTACTAAACAAATTGCAGCTGTATGGTGTTCGTGGTTTACCGTTAGATCTCGTAGCATCATACCTCCGGGATCGGATGCAACGGGTAGAAGTAAATGGCTACCTATCATCATGTAAGCCCGTAATTACAGGGGTGCCACAAGGGAGCATTTTAGGTCCCTTACTGTTTAATCTTTACATAAATGATATAACAAGTATCAATAACAAACCTAAATATGTGTTATACGCAGACGATACAACACTATTATTCCATTTACAGAATCTACAAAATGTAACAAGTGAGATAAACGAAGTTCTCAAATGTTTCAGCACGTGGTGCAATTTGAACTCATTACAAATAAACGTTAACAAAACTAAAGCAATCATATTTTCTCCAGCCCAAATAAGCGTGTCGCTACCAGGCGATTTAGTTTTGGGGAATTGCGCCATAGATATTGTTGACAACATCGAAACTCTTGGAGTATGCTTTCTTTTTATAAAAGTTTGTCGTGGGATACACATGTCAACCATCTCGTTGGACGCATGTCTAAAACCGTCGGCCTACTCGCAAGCTCACAATTTCTGCTTCCGAGTAGTGTTAAACTACAGCTCTATTATGCATTATTTTCGTATCAAATGAGCTACTCTTTTCTCGTTTGGGGCACTACGACACAAACATAAATAGATTACACGTACTACAAAAGAAAAGTATCCGTCACGTAGCTGGAGTGCACTACAAAGCACACACCAGACCACCATTTACACGCTTTTCCATAATTTCTGCTCACAACCTTTACGCATATAATTTGGCCCTTAGATACAAACAATGTCTTAAACTTTCTGATGGAACAATACGTACATTAGCGCAGCTTAAAAAAAGAACTTACACATACCCATTCCGAAATACACAAAACTGGATCATTCCATATACACGTTTAATTATCAGCGAGCAGATGCTCTGTTGCAGACTTCCAAAACTTCTAAATTACTTAACAGAACACGAAATTATTATCGAATGTACGAGCAGAAAAATGTTAAGGCATTTTTTTTGCGTCTCTAGAATAGTTTACACCAGTGAAAAGTTCTACGTTTTTTCCTTTTCAACTAAAATGCGTTTCTGTAATGTTTTTATTTCTGTGTCCTTCGTTTGCAAAATGCAATCAACATATTCATTGTGTTTCTCTAAATTAAGAAGTATAGCCTATGATTTTGTGTTTTGATGTGCTTACCAAGTATGTTTATTTATTACAACAACTAAAAAAAAAGGGAAGAAAGAAGAAAAAAAAACGCAAAATGTACAAGCCCAGCGGTATTTACTAGGCCAAATGCGCATATTGTATGTTTTTATTTGTACCGCATCCATGCACTGTCATGCTGAATGCCATTGTAAGGGGGGATACACTTAAGCGCAAGAAAAAACACGAGACAGTAATCGACGAGGACCAGCGCTAAGTGTATCATATGGAATACCAACTAGCCCGCTCCCATACTTTGTAAGGGGGGGCCCGAATCCCCGTCAAGTGAACAGTGTTTCACCCTTTTTGTTCGGGCCTCCTCCATTTTTTTGGTGTACGTCAAGAAAAATGGAATAAAATTGAATTGAATTGAATATTGCGCGCCAAAAAAATTCACAGCATATTCACGGAGTGAATGATGATGAGTGGGAGAAGCTCCAGGAGGTTCATCGGTAAACCGTGAATCTTCCGTGAATTCTGCCCAGTACATCATCAACGACGTGATATCGGGCGCGTTTATACTAAAGCGTCGATGAGAGTCATGGCGACTTGCAGCTCACTTTAATTTTACATGTACGCTGTGAATTTTTATTTAATCACGCACAGGAGAAATCTCACACAGGCGCTACCTTGGAGGTCAAAATGCAGTGCCTATATATACCGGGTGGTCATTGAACGGTTGTGCAGCGCGAGCAGTCGGTTTTTCAATCAAGAAACTCGCTAGCAGACGCTGCCTGCGTCGGCGTCGCGAGGCGAGAGAGAGGGGGAAGCGTAGGAGAGAAGAGGGTGAGGGCGCCCCTAAAATCGGAGAGCAGCTGCACCGCCAACGCCATCTAGCGTACCTTCACCCAACCGCCATATTGTACGCGGATGGATGGATGGATGCTAGCGTCCCCTTTATAACGGGGCGGTGACATGTCTGCCACCAGGCTCGGAAAAAAACTGTCTTTTTATGTTGGCCTAATGCCTTATCTACATTGATTAAATCTATGTTATTACAGCAAAGAAAAATATGAGTTCACGGTCCATCTCTCTGCTTCTTAAGGCAGAATGACCTTATTTTCCCCCTTCTTCATTTTTGTCCTTTATCTCTACTTTTCTGCCACCAATACTCTAACCGTCTCTTACTTATTTCTATCGCGGACGTGTTCAGCTTTCCATTGTTGTCCCTAAAACCCAAGGCTTCATGTAGACTCGTGTCCACACGTATATCTGGGTGGATATCGCCACATTCAATCAGTACATGTTCCATCGTTTCCTTAGTTCCCCCCACAGCATGTACATTGTTCTTCTTCGTTACAGAATCTCGCTTTATAGCTACGCGTTCTAAGGCAACCCGACCTTGCCTCAAACAGTAAAGCGCTTCCCCTTGAATTATCATAAAACCTCTCCCTCCTTATTTCGTTTTTTCCCTTTCGGTAGTCACTGAGAGCCGGCTTCTTTTCCATCGCTGTCATCCAATAAGTCCTCTCCGCCTCTCTGACTTCTCGCTTAATGCTCCTTGTTGCCATGTCGCCCACACTGCTAGCCGTATATTTACTGGTGAGCCTCCTAGTTCTTTTTCTCCACTGCGTGTCGACGCTTTTTCTATACAAATACCTGAAAACCTTCCCTGCCCATCTACTCTCCTTCATTTTCCGCAGCCTCTCTTCAAATCTAATTTTGCTCTGAGCTTCCCTCACTTCAAAACCTGTCCATCCCATATCACCCTTTACAGCCTCATTTGTCGTCTTCCCGTGAGCGCCCAACGCGAGGCGTCCCACAGTCCTTTGATTTACATCCATTCCAGATTGCACCTCTGACTTCATGCACACCACTGAGTTCCCAAATGTAAGCCCCGGAACCATCACACCCTTCCACAGCCCTCGAAGCACCTCGTACCTATTGTATCCCCATAACGCTCTGTGCTTCATGATTGCAGCATTCCTCTTTCCCTTTGTTACCGATGCTTTCTCTTGTACCTCCATATATCTGTCCCCCCTCATTTACCCACACTCCGAGGTACTTGTACTCGCTTACCCTCGGTATTTCTTGGCCCTGTATTAAGACCGCATGGTCTTCGTGATCATGTCTATGGGACAGCGCCCTCTCGGAAACGAGACGAGAAATGGAATGCGTACAGCGCCATTTAGTATATCGTCACCCAACTGCAGTTTGCATGCATCTCTATGGGACAGCGCCCTCTAATGTACGATAAGGGAACACTACGGGGTACAGAGGAGGGTTGACGCCGCCGCTCGACAACCGGCCAGGCCTCGCCATAAGGAGCTTCGCTCCTAAAAAAGAAAGCCGTTCGATCGCCGCATACAGTGTCCGCGATTTCTGTGCACCTTGTGTGGAAAAGGGGGGAAGGAAAAGTTAAGAGCGCGTTCGTATAGCGCGGGCGCATCTAGAGGCTGTCCGCATCTCCTGGCCCCTCGTTTCTTCCCCTCACCCTTAATTCTTTAAAGTAGCACTGACAACTGGGCTAGTTGGTACGAATGCATGCGTTCAAAATTCTTTAAAATATAAGCTCAGTATTGGCCTAGAGGGCCACCACTGGAAACGCCGGCGCCACCGTCGGCGTGACGTGTTTGGCAGGATCACGCGGTCTCGGAGGCCGCGTCGGCTGCTTGCGGAGCGCTGCCGCGTGCTTTGTAAATGAGTTTCAAGCTCCCCCCTGCGCTGCGGTGGGTGCGAATACGGAGGTTTTCTCGCATTTTGAACCCAACTGAACCCATTGTAACAGGAGTGGCTGCCTCCGAAAGCGATGAACATGCTGCTCTTACTGCTCGCTGCCGTAGTGCCGGAACGTACAACGAAGTCCGGTATAAGCCTGCGCCGGTGCCCGTGGGAACAAGAAACTGCGTGAAGAGTGGGTTGCGGTGCTAAGAACGGGCAAGCAGCGATAGGCTACGAGTCATGTGTACAACAAGCACTTCCGCGACATCGAGTTTGGCTACTGCGTCGGGCATGTGATGTTAGGTAGCAGAAGGCGCGCACTGCGACGATCGTGCGCGCGCTTCCCGCCGGCTAATGGTGCTTATCTACCACAGTATGGAAAATGCGCAGTCTTTTGCATCCTGCGATTCCATCTCAGAACGTTCCTGTGCGACCTCTTGATCGTCAGCCCCGTGCTCAGCGTCTACAATATGGGCTGGCACATACTTGACTGACTGTTTAGATACGTTGGATTTAAACACTCGCAAAGTTCCTTGTCCATTCCCCTAAGATGACCGGATGGTGAAAGCCGCCTTCTTCTCCTTCTTGTCAGTCAATGTATTGACTTTCCCCGCCCCGCGCCAAAAAAAACTTTGTGCACCTAACGAGGTTTTGCACTGCCTCCGTGATCGGCCCACCAATCACGGAGGCTGTGCAAAGCGACCATGTCGTGTGAACACGTCATCATGTGACATCACGTTATGTGGCGTCATGGCGTCTTCACAAATTTGGGCAATCTGTGACGTCATGATGACATGTGGTGACGTCATCACGTGATGGTGATGTTTTAGGGGCGAAGCTCCTTAGGGCATAGGCTAGTCCCGCGTCGTCGTCCTCGTAGCCACCTCTAGTTCCCATCGTGCGCACCGAGGAAGCAGAGCGTCCCGCGGGTGGTGTGGCCATCTATGTCAAGCAGAACACTGTAGTACAATAAGGCCGTCAACCACCACTACAGTCACTAGAGTCATGGCCGAGAGCATAGAGGGGCAGCTTACCAATGGCTAGGCAGGTGGTGTCTGTCGCCCAGGTTGACTCCATTCCTTGATCTTGCTTGGATGTGCTTGCGGGGGGCTTAGTCCATCCCTCCTTCCCGCGTCCTCCACCTCTCTCTCCTCTCCAACGCTCACCCCCTTTCTCTCCTCTAGCAATCTTCTACTGTACGAAGCGGCGCGCGCGTCCCCTCTCTCTCCTCTCCAACGCTCACCCCCCTTTCTCTCCTCTAGCAATCCTCTACTGTACGGAGCGGCGCGCGCGTCCCCTCTCTCTCCTCTCCTACGCTCACCCCCTTTCTCTCCTCTAGGAATCCTCTACTCTACGGAACGGCGTCCGCGTTCACGTCCACACAGCGCATGCGCCTCCTCTCTCTCCTCTCCTGCGCTCACCCCCCTCTGTCCCCTCTAGAATCCTCTACGGAGCCACATAAGAACCCCTATCCCTCCACTTCACCGGACCTTGAAGCCGTTAAAATGAAGGGGGGACCGGAAGCCACGTCTAGCTACCATTTACGAATAAATAAAATTTGTTGTATATATACACACAATGTTTGTCACGTCTTTGATGATGTACTGGACGAAAATTCACGGAAGATTCACGGTTTACCGATGAGCCTCCGGAGCTTCGCCGACTCATCATCATTCACTCCGTGGATATGCTGTGATTTTAACGCGATAGCGTTAAAGAGCTCGTTTCGCAGAAATTCCGGCGTCGGCGGCGGCGTCGTTGGTTGTGAGCGAAAAATCATCATCTTGTCCGTGACCGACAAATCGAGAAAGATGCAAATAAAATAAATAATAAAAATTTCCGGGTCCGAATGAGGATCGAACCCGGGTCATCTGCGTGGCAAGCAGGTGTTCTACCACGCAGCCACGCTCCTTCTTTTTTTTATTACTTGCACATCATACAGTAATATTACAGTGCATGAACAGCGTGGGCAGAGGTAAGAAGCAGTGTAGTTTACATAGCCATTATAATTCCTTTATGCCCGTAAGTGGCTGTGATTACATATAAAATAACTTCCTCTGCTTGAAATTGCAGTGAAAATAACTTTCAAGCTTTGCAAACACGCGCGTCCTGTATACAGGCGTCACAATACAACATGTAATATCGCAGTAATATTGCGTGGTACAAGCGTGCATAGCCATCGGGCGTCAGAAGATGTGAATATCATAACGACATTGTGGTTCAAAGCCGTGTACCCATTACAAAAGGCACACACGTTACTGCGCGTATTCCCTTAAGACCACGTAGTGGGTGCATAGCAACTTCGAAAACATTTCCCGCATTTACCGCGCATAATTGCTCGTAGTTTAAAGCATGCTACGCATTACATAATGTGCACTAAGGGATTGAAGTGCGGACTAGGGACAGGATATCGCTATCGCGTTCAACTCTTAAAGGCGAAGCTTAAGGGTCCCCCCAATTTTTAGGGGCGAAGCTCCTCTTAGTCCTAACCTTGTCCGGCGTCCGGCGTAACCGGCAGTATCTCGTGATAATGATGACGATGACGCTGATGACCATGAAAAATAAGCGCGTTCCAGACCACCTCTAGTTCCCATCGTGTGCACCGAGGAAGCAGAGCGTCCCGCAGGCGGTGTGACCATCTATGTCAAGCAGAACACTGTAGTACAATAAGGCCGTCAACCACTACTACAGTCACTAGAGTCATGGCCGAGAGCATAGAGGGGCAGCTTAGCAATGGCGAGGCAGGTGGTGTCTGTCGCCCAGGTTGACTCCAGTCCTTGATCTTGCTTGGATGTACTTGCGGGGGGCTTAGTCCATCCCTCCTTCCCGCGTCCTACACCCCTGCAGAGCATACGCGTCCCCTCCACCTCTCTCTCCTCTCCAACGCTCACCCCCCTTTCTCTCCTCTAGCAATCCTCTACTGTACGGAGCGGCGCCGGCGTCGCCTCCAGAGCATGCGCGTCCCCTCCACCTCTCTCTCCTCTCCAACGCTCACCCCCTTTCTCTCCTCTAGGAATCCTCTACTCTACGGAGCGGCGTCCGCGTTCCACATCCCCGCAGCGGATGTGCGTCCTCTCCTCCTCTCTCTCCTCTACGCTCACCCCCCTCTCTCCCCTCTAGGAATTCTCTACGGAGCCATATAAGAACCCCTATCCCTCCACTCCACCGACCATAAAGCCGTTATAATGAAGGGGGGACCGGAAGCCACGTCTAGCTACCATTTACGAATAAATAAAATTTCTTGTATATGTACACAAAGTGTTTGTCACGTCTTTGATGATGTACTGAACGAAAATTCACGGAAGATTCACGGTTTATCGATGAACCTCCAGAGCTTCGCCCACTCACCATCATTCACTCCGTGGATATGCTGTGATTTTTTTTTTGCATTACTCGTGCCGGTGCCGACGAGGCGGGATGCCGAAGGTCAATCTTCCCTTTTATTGAGGCATCGAATGTTTTCGCCTTCATAACCTATACGCGATGACTGCTGGTGGATGTACATAGCGAGCGAGTCAAATGCTGCGGCTGTTGTGTGCTGCATTTATGTTGGAAATAACATTCTTTCAGTCAATCGTGCATTCTCATGACACAAACGCTATGTGGTAAAAAGCCCAAATTTAATTGTGCCACTCTCAAACTCAAGTTGGGCCTATCCAACCCCATGCATTTTTTTGGAGCCTTATTTATTTACGTGGAAAAGATGCCGCGCTGTTGTCGTTAGACTCGACATACTTCCCTAATTGCTGGGCAACTCGCGAAATAATGCTGGGCATTCAAATTTTGGCATGTCACTCTTTACATGTTGTTGTTACCTTGCCTTGCAGCTGCAGGTTGCTGCAATAACTTCCCTTTATTTCACCGCTATTTCAATTTCAGTAGGTCCTTGTTCACATCGACGTTTGCATACCAAGTGCGGCGAACGTTATTGTATTTTCATTCGTTTCCTTGGCGTTGTATGCTACTACATGGCCTCGTAGACCACTTCTTTCCCATCAACAATTTCAAAGTGGGGAAGCTTTGTTCTATGAATTTGTTGATGGCAGAGAGCGGCAAGTTCAGTGGAATGCAATGAAAACGATAATTAAGCAACATATTAAAAATTGCATCGCATTTTCTCACGCTTTGTGTGACCATCAAACGAAACGAACACACTGAAATAACAGGAGCAGCGTCCATTGCTCGCTTAGAAGACCGATCTATATGCAGTGCGAGGCAACATGTCAAATGACATTGAAATGTACATTAATTTTGACTGACAAAAAAAAAACAAAAAAAAAACGTTGAATCGTCGGGACGGGATATCACAAGTTGCCATAGGTGCGCCGAAGTCGTAGTTGTAACAAAAAAAAAATTGGAACTGCTCTGATAGCGTCCACACAACAATAGCTTTTGTGTACTCACAAATTCTCATATTTTGCAGCCTAAAGTTTATGGCACGGTGCCAAAAGACGCTCGTACGGGAAAGCGAAACCATGAGTACGAACATATACATGCAGACGCTCATACATGCAAAAGCTCCGTCGGTCGCCGCGAACCCGAGCGATCACTGGCTTGGGGCTTCTTTCTGTTATGCTCCATTTAGGTATACAGGCGTCTACTCTAACAAAATATTTCACATAGTTTGTACTCAGTGACTGTTTACATTTTACGCAAGAAGCCGGTTCAGGGATCTCATCGCGGTGACCGCGTGAAGCGGACGCTCTGTTTTCTGCGAAGAGACAGCGACTGTAAACTACGCTGTGCTTTCTTTTCGTCGATAATTATTATTTTAACACTACAGAACATATTTCGTTTCGAAAGTGCGCACAGAAATGTCCTGGAGCGCTTCCGCGACGTGTTTTGTCGAGCGCCGACAGCAAATCTTATGGGGAGCGCGCGGCGGTATCCTGCCTATCACGCAATCGAGGCGCGCCCGATAGAGGGCGACTCCGTAACTCCTCGAGGCCAATAGGTGCTGGCGCCTCATACTGACCCTTAGGTAGCAGCCTTCCCATAAGCTGACCCCCCCTTCAGCACAAATGCGGGACTCACCCATGAATTCGATATCTTTGTAGTCGGTGCATGACTTACATATTTTTCTTGGCTGGCGGCTTTTATGAAGTTTCAGAATAAAGGTACAATCACGGTTGCTACATGTTGTCATCTTATCTTGAATATTCGGCGCGTGAGTTGTATGGACAGTCGCCGCGCGCCGTGTTGACAAGCACAGTCGCGTTCTTTGTTGATGAAGCGTGTTTAGGAAATCCAAGTCACTATATATACTGCCACGCGCGTTCCTTATTTTCGCGTTTGCTGTATTCGGTTTCCGCCCACAAAGACTGTCAGTAACGCTCGGCGCAGACCACGCCTTAGCATTCCAGAAGCTTCGCGATTGTTGTAGATCATTTTGTTAAGATTGCGCGCAGGACGCGACCACTCGAGATTATTCCAGAGCTTGCGCGATGACCACTGATGGGACTAGAATGTTCGACGCGTGATGCATAAAGGCCGGCGCGCTCCAACGATGTTCAGTTCATCGACGGCCGACGCTACGTTCGCCGCTATCAGTGACAGTGCTTATTGCTGTATTCTGACTTTCTGTTTACCGGCCACAAGTTCGGCCTAATAAAGAGTTTCTTCTTTGAAGCGCCGACTGTTGCCTTCGTCGACGTCACGACCACGTGACATCTGGTGGAGGTGCTGCTTCGTCCATGCTCCGGACGCCCCCCGCGAGGCGCTGACCCAAGCCCAAGCCGCGAAGAAGACGACGTAAAGGATAACCCTATCCGTCGCACCAGCCGCAGGCAGCAGGGACTACAGCCAGAGCACGGGCTCCTGCCGGAAAATACCAGGACAACCAAGACAATGACCTCGACCTCAGGCACGATGACAACACCTGCGCAGCCTACACCCTTCCTGCTTCAGCAGCCCAGGGAGCCGCCGAAATTCCGGGGGTCATCGTGCGAGGACCCGGAAAGCTGGCTCGAAGAATATGACCGGGTTGCCGTCTTCAACCATTGGAGCAATGAAGACAAGCTGAGGCACGCGTACTTCGCCTTAGAAGACGCCGCTAGAACGTGGTTCGAGAACCAAGAGTCGACCCTAACGTCGTGGGACGTTTTTCGAACCAAGTTCCTGGCTATCTTCGCTAGCGTCGTCCGCAAAGAGAGAGCCGAAACTCTGCTTGAAACCCGCGTCCAGCTCCCCAACGAAAGCGTCATGCTCTTCACGGAAGAAATGACTAGACTCTTCCGCCACGCCGACCCCGAAATGTCTGAAGACAAGAAAGTTCGGCTGCTCATGCGAGGAGTTAAACAGGAGCTTTTTGCGGGACTGATGCGGAACCCTCCGAACAGTGTTCGCGAATTTGTCTCGGAAGCGACGACAATCGAGAAGACCCTGGATATGCGCAACCGGCAGTACAATCGCCGTTCGACGCCACAGTTCACCGATATCCAAGGGATCTGCTCCGCCGACCTGCGCGAAACGATCAGAGCGATCGTGCAGGAAGAGCTGCGAAAATTCTTGCCTCCATGGCAGCCTCAAGTGGATTCCATTGCTGACGTCGTGCGCCATGAGATCCACCAATCCCTGGGCGTCCCTCACCAAGCAGAGCCGCAGCCACAGGCTATGAGCTACGCTGCTGCTGTCCGCCGTCCCGCTACCCCTCCCCGCCCTCGTCAAGACACCGCGCCGCCGCATTACCGCCGCCAGGCACCGCCCCCACCACCACCGGCGCCATACCACCCACCTGCCAGCCAGCGCTACCCTCCGAGGAAGACCGACGTTTGGCGCGCCCCTGACCACCGCCCGCTATGCTACCACTGCGGTGAAGCCGGGCACACGTACCGCCGCTGCCAGTACCGGGAGATGGGACTGCGTGGTTTCGCCGTAAACGCGCCGCGTCCGCAGCCCGGCGAACGACCTCGTGACATCGCCGACTACCTCACAGGAGCGCAGTGGACACCCCGACGACCTTCCCGTTCACCGTCGCCAGGCCGCTACACCTCACCTCATCGCAGGCAGTACACCAGTCCGGCTCGGGGCCGATCTCCGAGCCCTTACCCGGAAAACTAAGGGCAGCAACCGATGGAGGTGCGGTTGCTGTACGTCGAACTACCGAAGATCCTCCGCCGACGCCGACGACGACGACGCGACGAAACCTGCTGAACACGACGCGAAGCAGACAGAGCCCTGCCGACGAAACCTCGCGGACCGAGCTAGACCTGACGACGCAACATGATGGAAGCAGCGCAACAAATCGACGCAGCCGTGATCCGACGCCGCGAGCTAACCGCAACGCAAGGCGACGGACTAGCGACCTCGACGTTCTCATCGACGGTCACAACGTCACCGCTCTCGTCGACACTGGGGCCGACTATTCCGTCGTCAGTGGGCCATTCGCCACCAAGATGAAGAAAGTAAAGACCGCTTGGAGTGGACCCGAAATCCGGACAGCTGGAGGCCACCTGATAACGCCGATTGGAGTCTGCACGGCGAGAGACACCATCAATAACCGGACTTATCCTGCGAGCTTTGTAATCCTGCAAAACTGCTCCAGGGATGTGATACTTGGAATGGACTTCCTAAGTGACCACGGCGCCGTCATCGACCTGAGGTCTGAGTCGATAACACTGACTTCAGAAAAAGCGTTGCCGCCCCACACGTCGCCGGAGAATCATGCCTTGAATGTAATAGAAGAGCACGTCACCGTTCCGCCTCTTTCCAGCGTCGTCATTTCCGTCGGCACCGAAATACCCGCTAACCTTGAAGGCGTCGTCGAAGGCGATCAGCACCTGCTTGTGAACCGTCAAATTTGCGTCGCAAGAGGCATCGTCGAATTGCGTGATGGCAAAGCAAAGGTACTGCTCACAAACTTCAGCCACGAATATAGGCACCTTAACATTGGTACGACGGTCGCCTACATCGAGAAATTCGTGGACACCAGCAATGCTTTCGCCCTCTCCGATGCTACCGAACCTGCTTCGACGAATCAAGGTCCCGGAATAGATTTCGACGTCAACCCGAGGCTCCCGAAGCACAAGCAAGACCAGCTCAAAAGTCTGCTCCTGCAATTTAAGGACTGCTTCTCGTCGTCGTCAAGAATTCGACAGACCCCAGTCGCGAAACATCGTATCATAGCAGAAGAAAGTGCCCGACCAATCCGTCAGAGCCCGTATCGAGTTTCTACGCGAGAACGAGAAGCCGTAAAGAAACAAGTCGACGAAATACTTCGCGACGACATCATCCAGCCGTCCAAAAGCCCCTGGGCGTCTCCCGTGGTATTGGTGAAGAAGAAGGACGGAACTCTACGTTTCTGCGTCGACTATCGTCGCCTGAACAAGATCACGAAGAAGGACGTGTATCCCCTCCCACGTATAGACGACGCCTTGGATCGACTCCACAACGCGAAGTACTTTTCCTCGATGGACCTGAAGACAGGCTACTGGCAGATCGAAGTCGACGAGAGAGACCGAGAAAAGACGGCCTTTATAACACCAGACGGCCTGTTCGAGTTCAAGGTCATGCCGTTCGGTCTTTGCTCGGCCCCCCGCGACCTTCCAACGCGTTATGGATACCGTACTGGCCGGCTTGAAGTGGCAGACTTGCCTTGTGTACTTGGACGACGTCGTTGTGTTTTCCGCAAACTTCGACGAACACCTCCGGCGACTTGAAGCTGTACTTCAAGCAATCAAGAACTCCGGACTCACACTCAAGCCAGAAAAGTGCCGCTTTGCGTACGAAGAACTTTTGTTCTTGGGCCACGTGATAAGTAAGTCCGGAGTACGCCCTGATCCGCAGAAGACAACCGCCATTGCTACATTCCCGCCACCCGCCGACAAGAAGGCCGTGCGTCGATTTCTTGGGCTGTGCGCCTATTACCGGCGATTTGTCAAAAACTTCGCCCGCATCGCCGAGCCACTCACTAATCTCACCAGGGCCGACGTCGAGTTTAAGTGGGAAACGCCGCAAGAGGAAGCATTTCAAGACCTAAAACGACGCCTGCAAACGCCTCCGTTACTTGCGCATTTCGACGACCACGCCGAAACAGAAGTGCACACCGACGCAAGCAGCGTGGGACTCGGCGCCGTCCTTGTGCAGAGGACGGAGGGACTGGAAAGGGTTATCAGTTATGCTAGCCGGTCGCTATCCAAGGCAGAGGCCAACTACTCCACAACAGAAAAGGAGTGCCTTGCCATCATCTGGGCTACATCAAAGTTTCGCCCCTACCTCTACGGCAGGCCCTTCAAAGTTGTCAGCGACCACCACGCCTTGTGTTGGCTAGCTAACTTGAAAGACCCTTCGGGTCGCCTCGCACGGTGGAGCCTGAGACTTCAAGAATTCGACATTACCGTCGTTTACAAGTCCGGGAGAAAACACTCCGACGCCGACTGCCTATCTCGCGCCCCCCGTCGACCCACCGCCGCAGGACGACCTGGATGATGACTGCTTCCTGGGAACCATAAGTGCCGACGACTTCGCCGAGCGACAGCGAGCGGACCCAGAACTAAGGGGCCTTATGGAGTACCTCGAGGGCAAGAGCACCACTGTTCCGAAGGTATTCAAGAGAGGACTGGCGTCGTTCTTCCTGCGAAATGGAGTTCTCCTAAAGAAGAATTTCTCACCCATTCGAGCCGAACACCTCCTCGTGGTCCCTTCAGCAGTGAGGCCAGAAGTCCTCCTGGCCCTACACGACGACCCGACGGCTGGACACCTCGGTGTTTCCCGCACGCTCGCAAGGATACAAGAGAAGTACTACTGGCCACGCCTTGCCGCCGACGTCGCTCGTTACGTCAGGACATGTCGAGACTGTCAGCGACGCAAGACACCGCCGACAAGACCTGCAGGCTTCCTTCAGCCGATAGAACCACCTCACCGCCCGTTCCAGCAAATCGGTATGGACCTACTGGGGCCGTTTCCTACGTCGACTTGCGGGAACAAATGGATCGTCGTAGCTACGGACTACCTCACCCGCTACGCCGAAACAAGGGCCCTACCTAGAGGCAAGGCAGCCGAGGTAGCGAAATTCTTCGTTGAAGACATTGTACTGCGTCATGGCGCCCCAGAGGTCCTCATCACCGACAGAGGTACGGCCTTTACTGCAGAGCTAACTCAGGCCATTTTGAGATACAGCCAAACAAGCCACCGCCGCACCACCGCCTATCACCCACAGACCAACGGCCTCACCGAGCGTCTAAACAAGACCATCGCCGACATGCTGGCCATGTACGTCGACGTCGAGCACAAGACATGGGATGCCATCCTTCCGTTCGTGACCTTCGCATACAACACGGCAATGCAAGAAACGACGCAGCTGTCGCCGTACAAGTTGGTCTACGGACGGAACCCATCAACGACGCTTGACGCCATGTTACCAAACGTCACTGACGAGGAAAACATCGACGTCACCGCCTACCTACAGCGCGCCGAAGAAGCCCGACAGCTCGCCCGCCTACGTATCAAGAATCAGCAGGCGACCGACAGCCGCCGCTACAACCTTCGACGACGCTTCGTGGAATACCAGCCCGGCGACCGCGTTTGGGTATGGACGCCGATACGCCGACGTGGACTTTGTGAAAAACTTCTTCGGCGCTACTTCGGGCCATACAAAGTGCTTCGACGTCTAGGCGCTCTGGACTACGAGGTTGTCCCGGACGGCATTACGAACTCTCAACGGCGCCGTGCGCGACCTGAAGTCGTCCATGTCGTACGCCTCAAGCCGTACTACGCGCGTTAGTGAACCTGAGGACAGCACCTATTGCTTTATTATTGTGATTTCTTGCTTTATTGTTCTTGTTTATTGTTGCATGCATTTTCCCCCCCCGTGTTCCGTTTTAAGCATCGGGACGATGCTTTTTCAGAGGGGGGCATTGCCACGCGCGTTCCTTATTTTCGCGTTTGCTGTATTCGGTTTCCGCCCACAAAGACTGTCAGTAACGCTCGGCGCAGACCACGCCTTAGCATTCCAGAAGCTTCGCGATTGTTGTAGATCATTTTGTTAAGATTGCGCGCAGGACGCGACCACTCGAGATTATTCCAGAGCTTGCGCGATGACCACTGATGGGACTAGAATGTGATGCATAAAGGCCGGCGCGCTCCAACGATGTTCAGTTCATCGACGGCCGACGCTACGTTCGCCGCTATCAGTGACAGTGCTTATTGCTGTATTCTGACTTTCTGTTTACCGGACACAAGTTCGGCCTAATAAAGAGTTTCTTCTTTGAAGCGCCGACTGTTGCCTTCGTCGACGTCACGACCACGTGACAATATGTTCGATGTGTTGCAGCACAGTCCAAGGTGATATACGCATTGTTTTTTCTATTTGTGCCATACAATGGACTATACGCTGCCGATTGCATTTTCTTATGTATCAGTCATTTTAGCGGACAAGTATACGATACATGCTCATTGTGTTTCCCTTACGCTCCATCAATTCGTTTCCACACTTTTGAATATCTAATTATTTCTACTACCTCAAAGGCTCCAATAAGCGGCTTTGCACGATAAGTGAGTTCGTTTCGAACGTTATCACTCGAAAAAATGTTCAGGACTGATGCACAGTTCTCCTGAGAAGGGCACTTTGCTCCAACGAGGGAGAAACTGCGGACACAGCCCGTGCGAAAATTCGCACACACCATGGCAACAAACGCTTTTCTTCCCTTGTGCGGAGGAAAGAGCCCTTTTTCGGACGAACTGCGCATGTGTTCGCACCGTGTGGAAATTTTTGATGGCGAATATTCCTTGCTCCAACGTCTGAGAGAGAGCAGCGGGTAAAGCGGTGAAAGGGATTCGCGGGCGCATGTGAGGTGGGCGGTGGGTTGCTGTAAGCATATATGTCTGCGTGCCTGTCTTCATGCGTGTGCGTGCTCCGTGGACACGTTAACGCCGCAACCGGCAGCAGTTATTTTCGGGAGTGGTGAGACTGAGACAGCAATGCGGGAATTTCGAAATTTCTATTCACTAAATATTTTCGCATGTCAACCGAACACATAGCCGACATATGATTCTTGAAACATATATTATAAGTCCATAGCTTAAAGCTGATGACACGTATAATGTGCGCTAATGCCTACGTATTGATACGTGTCCGCATTGACATGTACGCTGTTGAAGTTGAGGCCCTCCCGAGTGCTCTGGTTTGCTCACGTCCAGGCAAGCGCTCGCAAACCTGGTTTTCCAGAAGAGCTGCTGTTGAAAGGAACCGGACTTAAGAGCCGATGAAGAGTACGCGAGGTTTATTTACATTTTCAATGTTTGAAAGGTGAAAACAGAATCCGATTCTCGGGCATCAGCATGCCGCTTTCACCCCCTTCGCAGTTTCTAGACGCCAGGCCTTGGGAAACAGAGGACACACACACACACACACACACACACACACACACACACACACACACACACACACACACACACACACACACACACACACACACACACACACACACACACACACACACACACACACACACACACACACACACACACACACACACACACACACACACACACACACACACACACACACACACACACACACACACACACACACACACACACACACACACACACACACACACACACACACACACACACACACACACACACACACACACACACACACACACACATGTATTGTTCTTGCGACGCTGTCGCATCGGGGGCATCATGCCTCCAGCATGCGAGGTGTGGTGAGTCCGTCGTCTCGCTGCTCGGGCCGACCACCCATGCTGTCGACCGGCGGCCGCAGGCCAGGCAACTCCAACGGCATCTGTCTGGAGAGCTGGCTCTGATTTGAGCGTACGCGAATTGGCCGACGGAGACACACAGCGTGGTGGTCCGAGGTCTCTTTTCCGTCTTCGCCAGAAACTCGGCGTCGCGGCCTTTCCGGGGCACAAAGGCGCGATGTGTCGCGTTTCCGCGCTGGCTACCAGCGACAATGGTGTTGTTTCGAGCAATTGCGACCATGCACCTCCTGGTGTATGAGGAACAGCCGGGTGTCTTCACGCTCTTCATTATCGCCGCAAAGTGAGGCGGCTGCCTCTCTTCCGTCCTGGCGCCCCGCTGCAAATGGTGGCTCGTTGGTCGCAACAGCTCCTCCGAGGCCAGTAAACTCTCGAATGGCCAGAAACCGCATTGCTGGCCATGAAGAGGGTATCTTGGAATCGACAATGACTGTAGACATGCAGCTCGAAGAACCTCACCCAAAGGGATACAGCAGAAAGAACGATTCAGGTGCCATAACATTACACCACGTATAAGCGTTCAGAATTTGCCTTCAACTCGCCAGGCTTATCAATACAATATGCTCATATTACAACTGAAAATTAGGAACCGCATTGAATTTCGACATTTGAGAGGTATTTTAAAACAAAGCAAGTGACCATCCACCCCTTAACAGTTTGAAGCAAGACAGAAGGCACCATGAGAACTCATCAAGTAAACAAACTTGGGAACTACCCCGACAACGGCTACACAGACATTATCAAGTGAAGGGTTAAGTAATGGCTCCCGCTTTACACATCAAACGAAGTCCGTCGGCAGTTCCGTTCATTTTACCTTTTTTATATCGGACGGAAAGATTATACTCTTGGAAGATAAGACTCCACCGGAGCGAGCGTCCATTTTCCTATGACATTTCGCGTATTCAGGTAAGCGGTCAGAGATACGTCTCGAAAGTGAACTTCGCTCCGTATAGGTAACAGGACCATTTCTGTGCCGCCCATACTAGGCATGCACACTCCTTTTCTGAGACACTGAACACCTCCTCCCTCACTGTCAACCTACGTCTTGCATAAAGAATGGGATGTTGCTCTCCGTCGTCTCCCGCCTGACTTAATACCACGCCCAATCCTCTATCGTCCCCGTCACACTGCACTACAAATTCCTTAGTATAGTCAGGTGTCTGCAGCACTGGCCGTGATATAAAAAAAATTCTTAAGGTCTATAAATGCACCTTCTTTCTCGCTATTCCAAGCTACTCTTTCGGGTTTTCCTTTTCGTAGCACATCTGTCAGTAGGCTTGCTATCTGAGAATAACTGGGTATGTAGCGCTGGTAGCGATATTCGCTACTTTCTGGGATTGGTGGGGTACTACTAGTACCCCACCAATCCCAGAAAGTAGCGAATATCGCTGTCACAGATCCCGTTAATGGGGAGGCAATCGCCGGGCGTATTCCAAGGGCTGACATATCGGCCCCCCCGAAACGCACCACGAAAGCGCGGACAATTTAGAGTTGGTCACTTTAGTGCGCCAGCGAACGCCGGTTGTGATCGAAAGATCGAGTGAGAGCCGAGAGTTGATAACAAACAAAATATATTCTTAGTTAGGGCAGTACAAATATCACACAAACATGCACACTCGGCAGGTATCAAATCCGATACAACCTACAAGATAACTCCGATGGTGTTCAAAACAACGGGAACAAACAAACAACTCGCGCTAGAATGCAAGCTCATGCATTAACTATCCAAGAACACTTAAAGACTCGAATGCTCATCAAACGTATTGAGTCCAAAGTTCTTGGAAATCATCTTGAATGCTTCTCTTCCAGGAAACACTCACATCAAGTCCAGCGCTGGTTGTCGTCCCGTGCGTCCGAGGATTCTCTTCCTGGAAACGCTCCTCAAAACTTCCGCAGCGGCCATGGCGTCATCATTCGATTCTTCCAGATCGGCTGACCGCACTTCAGCAATAAAACTTCACCGGCGACACCCCCCATCGTTCACCCACGCACTGTCACTGCAGGACAGGCACTCACTCACTGACTCACTCCCTCCTCCTACTCCGGAGTACTCCTTCACTGCTTGGCCCTTCGTCGCCGCTTGCTTATATTCGCTCGCCACTGGATTCGCGAAGTTTCCAGGTTTCTCCTCGGCGCGTAGCACAGCCAAAGCTATTGAAAGGGCGAGACCTTTCTCGTGGTTTCCACTCATCGCGGCCTAACTTGGCGTCACCCTTTCCTTCACGAGGGTTCGAGACATCGCTCGGAGTTCCGATCCGACAGTGCTTGTTGGCGTGGCGGCGGCCGTTTCGAGGGGAAGAGGAGGCGCGCGCGCGGCGTCTTTTGATGCTTGATTCTTCGTTGCGCCGGGTCCGTCGCGACAGATCGGCGCCTGGATTTCACGCCGCCATTAGAAATCGGCGTCACGCTCTTATATGAGCACTCGTTTGTGACACTGGCCCCCCCCCTTCAACAATATTATCACATAATATTCAAACAACACAAATGAGCGCGCACGCACATACACACAACAGTCCATAACTCAGTCCATCACTCACGGCCCGTCACATTGACAATAAAACTCTCAATACAATTCACATTGCAATTCAATCTCACAATACGTGAAAGATAACACGGTACATGAGTACGACACTCAATCACACATTTCATACAAAACAATGCGAAAGCACAAAGCTCTGCACTGCAACTCTTATACAATGATATCAATAGTATCGCTTATATAACGTTACCAAAAGAGACACTTAGGCCACTCGCCATACAACTGGGACACAGGATACTAATAAAACCATATACCCAGACTCAACTCTGCCAAACACATTCAAATTCAACCTCAAAATCTATCCTGTGTGCCTTTTGTCGCGCTCACGCCCTTTCTTGCGGTGCTCGTTCGATCTCTTCTTGTTTCTCCTCTTTTTCTTATTGCGAGCTGTCTCAGAAAAAGGTGCCGTAGAGTGCGTCTCTGCCGCCGTTGACACATTCGACAATAACAGGGTGTCATGGCATTCGTAAGTACGTTGCTGGTGTTTCGCCAGCTCGGGCGCGACGCGCTGTTGAGTTTGCGCGACCGACTTTGTCCTCTTCTCACTCACGGTTGGTGGTGGCTGCTTGGTCGCAATCTCACCTGCACGGCACGTTTTTCCGTCCGGTGCAGTGGCCGTTGGTGTCTCATGCTTCACTTTCTTTAACACCTCGGCTTCATCTTGAGCTCGGGTGACATCCTTCATGGGATTCTGTTCCGCTGCACCTTCGCTTCGCGATTGCTGTGTTGACGAGGGCTCTAGCTTCGGGTCTTCTCCCAAACGTTCCGGATCATTCGGGTCTCGCGCTCCGTCGATATTTCCAATGATGAGGTCGAACAGGGGGGGGTCGTCATGCACAGGGCAGTAACTCTCCCACTGAAGTAAGGCGTCTCGACCTCAAGGTTAGCCTCGGGAAGCATTCGAATTGAACCGTCAATTAGGCTAACCGGGGCTGGTCCTGCCCGTTAACTCGCTGTCGCGGACCAAGTCCTTTCGCACGACAACCATGCTACTTCCTGTATCTCGCAGTACCGTGATTTCCTTTCCAGAAATCTTCCCAAGCATCGTAGGCATTTCTTTTGTCAAACCTGTTGCGCGGGTTGTCATCGCGGCACCAACGACATGAACCTTCTTCCCGCTCTTCAGTTCGACAAACTCGCCGCTTGTCTCTTCTTCTTGCTATTTCGGCGGAGCATACCGCCCAGTTTGTCCACATTTAAAACATTTCATCAGATTGGGACGCGTGAAGCTGATCCGACAATTGCTGGCGCGATGACCCACTCGGTTACACAAAAAGCATCGCGTAACATTCTCCTGTGAATTCTTCTTTTCATCAGGTGCAGGTATCTTCGAATCCTCGCGCCCATCCTTTTTGACCTTGGCCAAATTCGTGCCACCTTGCGCTTCCAAGAACTGATCGGCCAATTCCAGCATGTCTTCAAGCGATTTAGCTCTCCTCTCTTTCAGATACAGCGACAGGCTCGGGTGGCAACTGGTGAGAAATTGCTCTCTAATAAGGAGCTCTCTAAGCTCACCATACTCCTGCGCCATCTCTGAAAGCTCGATCCACCTGTCGAAATAATGGCTAAATCATGCGGCAAAATGCGTAGTCGTCTCGCCATCAGGTGGCTTTCCTGTTCGAAACCTATCTCGGAAGCCTTCCACAGTGAATCTAAACCGCTTCAGCAAAGCACCTTTCACCTTTGAATAGCTTGCTGCATCGGTTGGCGTAAGCCTACCGTACACACTGAGCGCTTCGCCACTCAAACAAGTACTCAAATCAGTAGACAATTGATGCTCCGGCCAATTCTGGCTTTTAGCAATCGTCTCAAACCTGTGCAGGTACGCATCAAGGTCATCCTTTCTCTCATCAAAGGCCACAAGCAGTTTGTTTGGTTCAAACGGAAGCTAATACCTTCCTTTTCACTGCTCTCGACTCTAGCCTGGACGCGAGTTTCAATTCGCTGTTGCAAGCGGAGCCGTTCGAGTTCTATCTCGTGCTGCCGTTGCCTTTCTCTATCAGCCATTTCAGCTTGTATCTGTCTCTCTGGCGCCTCTCTTTCTTCCTTCCACTGTCGCTCCTTTGCCTCTCTTTCTTCCTTCGCCCTCTCAGCTGCACGCCTCTCTCTCTCTCTAGCTCCGCTGCTCTCTCTTCCTTTGCCATCTCAACCGCGAACCTTTCTCTTGCAAGCTCTGTTGCGTTTTTCTCCTCCGCCCTCTCAACCGCCAACCTCTCTCTTTCAAGCTCAGCTGCCTTTTCTTCTTTGGCCTTCTCTCTTTCTTCTTTTAGGGGCGAAGCTCCTTATGCCGTGGGTCATGCGTCCCCTGTAGTTTGTAGTACGTAGTAGCCAGTTCGATTTTCAAGGTCCTGTGTGATGACGATGACGCTGCCATCACGGCACAGCCACATGGAATGTACACACTATGCGTCATAACGAGGGCGCTGATGACGCTGATGACGATGACGATCGCGATGCCATACAACACATGGCATCGCGATATGGTCTCACATGTATATCGTTTGACCACATGCAACCAACCACCATCCGAGGAACCTGCATCGATCTCGTCTTTGCAAACTTTCGACTACGACCCATCCAGGAACCGCTCTCCCTCCATTTCACCGACCATAAAGCCCTTATAATGTCACGTCTTTGATGATGTACTGGGCGAATTTCACGGAACATGATGATTTTAGCGCTAGAAAAGACAAACACATGTGGGAGACAGGACAGGCGCCTGTCCTGTCTCCCACATGTGTTTGTCTTTTCTAGCGCTAAAATCATCATGTTATGTAATCACCAACTCGCCCAACAACAAGTTCTTATTCAGTGAATTTCACGGACGATTCGCGGTTTACCGATGAACCTCCGGAGCTTCGCCCTCTCATCATCATTCACTCCGTGGATATGCTGTGATTTTTTTCCTTCTGGCTGACCCACTTCCGTAGGTCGGCCCCAGAAAGACCCATCTTCTCACCAAGGGCAACTAACTTTTCAAAAGTCATGATGCCTCTCAAACAACCTAGCAATAGGCCCCATTTCGAGTTCGGACGGACTCCAGGTCCCTCTCCCTACCACCTGACCCAGATAGGTCACCTGCGAACAGCCGGAACAGCATTGTTCGGCTTTTATGGTGAGTCCCGCCTCGCGCAGCCTTGTTAACACAGTTCTCAAGTGTGCTACATGTTATTTCCATGTTTTCGAAAGGATGCCTATGTCGTCCAGATACGGTACAGCGTAGTCGTGCAAGTAATTGAGTACAATATCCAGTAACTTCGATAAGCTATATGGGGCATTATTAAGTCCAAAGTTTAGCACAAGAGGCCGGAATGTACCCACCGGAGAAATAAAGCCTGTATAGCGGCTGGCACTGTCTTACAAAGGCACTTGCCAGTATCCCCTAAGTCAAGTGTCGACATGTAATTAGAACCACTTACTCTTTCGACCCGTTCGTCAATGTTCGGTATAAGGTAAAGCTGGTGCCTGGGGATTGTGTTCCATTTCCGACAATCGACTAAAGGAACGGGAATCTTTACCCGGCACTTGCACTAGAATCATGGGTAACGTATAATCACTTTCCGTCGGCTCATTCACCCCATGCTGAAGCATACGCTTTATTTCGCCCTCTGTGACCTCATACGGTATCGGAGAAACTCTGTAAGGCTTTGATATTTGCGGCTCGGCTGACGTTAGCTCAATTTCGCGAGTCATCAGATTTGTCTTTCCCGGCCTTTCGCTAAAGCTGTCGTGAAATTCACCTAACACTTCCTTCAGGTTCATTAACTGTCGCTCTTCGAGAATTACACGACTCGCTCAGAGGGCCATAATTTCCTCCACACTGCGCTCTGCGCCTGTGTCCGCTCCCAACACGGAGAGATCGTCAGCTATTTCCTCGGGTACTAGAAGGGAAACATGGGCGGTTCATCATTGGGAAGGAAAAACAGCGCTAGAAAACAGACGAGGACCAAGGAAGACGCGACACAGGAGCTGACTCGTAACTAAAAATTTATTGGAAGGCGTCTGCGCAGCAGAGCAGTCAAGGCGTCTGCGCAGCAGAGCAGTCAAGATGTGCAAAAATAATTAATTATTACATTTAGCAACATCTTGACAACTTCTCTTGCGACATACGGTTTCATTAGGTTGCAATGGTAAATTTCCTCGACCAGGCATTTTCAACGCAAAGTCAGTCTCAGAAAGCTTATGCGCTACCTTTAATGGTCCCCTCCCATTGAACGTCCTGCCTCTTTTTCTGTAAGGGTCGCAAGATCATGTCTTTATCACCCTCACTGAAAGTTCGGCGCTTCGCAATCCTACCTGTAATAAGCCTTCGCGCTCTCTTGAGCTACTTCCATGCTTTTCTCAACCAGTGTACGCTTGACACTTGTAACGCTCCAGAAGTTGCAGTACGTAAGCCACGGCGGTCTGGCGCTCTCCTGTTCCCTCCCAGAACTCCCTTAACATGCACAATGAGGAACTGAGTGTTCTCCCGTACAAACGCTCCGCCGGTGAACCCGGTGGCCTCATGTGGGACGGTTCTCAGTGCAGAGAGAGTTGCGGGTAGACAGCTTTTCAGTCCTCTCTGAGCTCGTAGCACAAGGCACGTAGCACCCTTTTCAGCACCCAGTGCATTTTCTTTACACTGTTGGATTGGGGATGATATACTGAACTGTGTGTCAGCCTAACGCCACACTTTCCGACAAACGTGGTCGTGAATGCACTGCTGAACACCTGTTCCATGGTCGGCCTGAATTTCGGCGGGGAAACCTACACGTCAAAAGGCTGTCAACAGCGCGTCCACAATCTCTGAGGAGCTCGATTCCTTCAATGGAATCGTTTCCGGAAACTTAGTTGCCGGACATAGCATTATTAGGAGGTATCTCCATCCTGACTTTGATTGCGGCAACTATCCCACAGTATCAATCACAAGTCGCCGGAAGGACTCCATGATGAGCGGAAC
Organism: Rhipicephalus appendiculatus; assembly: GCA_030522465.1. Lineage (NCBI taxonomy): Eukaryota > Metazoa > Arthropoda > Arachnida > Ixodida > Ixodidae > Rhipicephalus > Rhipicephalus appendiculatus. The sequence continues at coordinate 46,539 of JALIZH010026476.1, forward strand.
CAGCCTCAAAGGGGCTTTCCATTTGTCGCCCGGTTTCCCAACCCGTTGGCACGCATCGCATGACTTCACCAACTGCTCTACGTCTTTGAAACACCCTGGCCAATAGTACTCCATAAGAAGTCGTTCTTTTGTTTTGTTCACACCCAGATGTCCCGACCATCCATTTCCATGACATAGATTGAGAATGTCCTTGCGGTAATTCTCGGGAACTGCCAGCTGGTCTAGAATTTTGCCTTTCCAATCTTTGTAATGTCTATACAGAAGTCCCCCCTTTTCGTGCATAGTCATGTTGGGTCTGGCAATTCCCTCCTTGGTCGTGAGGGGCGAATGTGCCAGACTGGCGTCTTTCTTTTGCTCAGCACTAAGTGAACCTTTGTCTACTTGCCAAAGCCTATCAAATCTAGGCGACCCCGGAGCAAGCATCAATACATAACTTAGCACAAAATCCTAAAACTCAGGAAATATTAATTATTTTACTTGGTTTTTAAATTCGGTTGGGCAGACTCTATTTTCCAGTAGGTGTATTATGCCTGGGTATTCATTTAAGAACAGCGGCAACATAGGACGGGTGCACGACGTCCATGGTAGCGGCGCTATCTCTAAGAACACTACGGGGTTTTCTATTAACATTGAGCTCATGTAGGTACAGCCGAAGAAGCCCTAAGTTTTCTTCTCTGCTATCTGCGTATGAGAACACGACACGTGGCTTCTTACACTTTACTGCGGTTTGCCCTAACCCCTGACAGTTGTAGCACCTCAAAGGTGGCCTTGCTGCGAATTCTCTTTGGCTGCCTGCACTCGAGCTACTCTCGCTCGAGTGCAGAGCCTTTTCTAAGGCATTTCTTGGGCCTTCTGCCGTCTCTAGATTTCTGTTTTGTGCAGGTTTCTTAGTGGGAAAATATTTCCGCGGCCTATTCCCGCACTCGACATGGCCCTCCTCCACGTTCAGTTTTCTACGCCTCGCGTACTCGTCTGCAAGCTCAGCAGCCTTTTCGACTGTGTTGACCCCATCTCGATCCTGTATCCATAGTTTCATTGATTGGGGAATGCGCTGAAAAAAAAAAAGCCGGCACATCCCACGCACTGTGGGAATCGATGTAATGCGAAGCAGCCAGGAAGGAGCAAATCATGCTTTACATAATTTGCATGTCATGTTTCACATGTTAGGACCTGTCATTTATGTTCGTCATACAGTCACGTCACGTAATACCAATTTTGGTGTATATCAAGCTAGTGAACTGGACGCAAGCGCACCATGAGCGTGGCATGTAAATTGCGTTGTAAATGACATACATGCTAGGATTTTCATGTTACCACCTGCCACTTATGTTCGTTATACAGTCATGTCACTCAATACCAAATTTGGTGTATATCAAGCTGACGAAACGGCCGCGAGCGCGCCATGAGCGTGGAATGCAAGTCATGTCGCTCATAACATGTCATGATTTCCATATTACCACCTGCCACTTATGTTCGCCATACAGTCACGCCACTCAATACCAAGTTTGGTGTATATCAAGCTAACGAAACGGCCGCGAGCGCGCCATGAGCGTGGCATGCAAGTCATGTCGCACATGACAAGTCATGATTTCCATATTACCACTTGTCATTTATGTTCGTCATATAGTCACGTCACTAATCCCAAATTTGGTGTATATTAAGCTAACGAAATGGCCGCGAGCGCGCCATGAGCGTGGCATGCAAGTCATGTCGCACATGACATGTCATTATTTGCCATATTACCACTTGTCATTTATGTTCGTCATACAGTCACGTCATGTAATACCAATTTTGGTGTATATCAAGCTAGCGAACTGGACGCAAGCGCACCATGAGCGTGGAATGTAAATTGCGTTGTAAATGACATACATGCCAAGATTTTCATGTTACCACCTGCCACTTATGTTCGTTATACAGTCATGTCACTCAATACCAAATTTGGTGTATATCAAGCTGACGAAACGGCCGCGAGCGCGCCATGAGCATGGAATGCAAGTCATGTCGCTCATGACATGTCATGATTTCCATATTACCACCTGCCACTTATGTTCGCCGTACAGTCACGTCACTCAATACCAAGTTTGGTGTATATCAAGCTAACGAAATGGCCGCGAGCACGCCATGAGCGTGGCATGCAAGTCATGTCGCACATGACAAGTCATGATTTCCATATTACCACTTGTCATTTATGTTCGTCATACAGTCACGTCACTAATCCCAAATTTGGTGTATATCAAGCTAACGAAATGGCCGCGAGCGCGCCATGAGCGTGGCATGCAAGTCATGTCGCACATGACATGTCATTATTTCCATATTACCACTTGTCATTTATGTTCGTCATACAGTCACGTCACTCAATACCAAGTTTGGTGTATATCAAGCTAACAAAACGGCCGCGAGCGCGCCATGAGCGTAGCATGTAAATCATACTTTTCATGACAAGTTAGTCACGATTTTCATGATATGACCAGCCATTTATGTTCGTCATACAGTCATGTTATGCCATACCAAATTTGGTATAAATCCCATTAACGATACGGCCAGGAGAGCACAAAGCCGTAGGTGGCTAGCTAGATAGATAGATAGATAGATAGATAGATAGATAGATAGATAGATAGATAGATAGATAGATAGATAGATAGATAGATAGATAGATAGATAGATAGATAGATAGATAGATAGATAGATAGATAGATACGCTCCAAGTCGCCGAAGTTCCCTAAGAAATGCTTCACATTTAAAATTGTTCAAGGCACATGCACTAACCGATTCTATGAGGACTCTCGTAAACTACCGCGCTCTTCAGCCACTCTACGAGGTTGGTTATCAGTTCATATGCCAACTCTGCATAGTCGATCCTCATTGTCTTTTTTCACTGAGTTCCTAAACCTTTGACGGAACGCTTGCGTAGAACGTCGGTACTTTTTAAGGATGGTCAACTTAACTTCCTCATAGTCGTCCGCATCCTTTACGTTGAGTCTCGCGACAACATTGACAGCTTCGCGACGCAGCAACGTCAAAAGCCTCTGTGCCCATGTATCCGGAGCGCAGTTCAACTTTTCACAAGTTATTTCAAACTCAAAATGTACTGTAAACAATCCTATATCTTCTCCCATCTTAAATAGCTGGATCCACTTGTCCATACGATAGGATTCTACCTCGCTTGCTCTTCCTGGAGTGCCGCTTAATGCTCCTTGAACAGCTAAACGCTGCCTCTCAATGTCAAGTTCCAACTACTTTAACCTCTCTGTGCTGTTTCTTCTTCATACACTGTGTTCATTTTCTCCTCCTTTCAGAGCTTTTTTAACCAGTTCCCAAGCGATTTCAATGGTCTCCGCACTACTACCGCTGGCATCTATTTCTTTCAATAGATCGCACTTTTAGGGGCGAAGCTCCTTAGGGTGTGAGTCTGTCCCTCCTCTGTAGCAGTAGTAGTAGTAGTAGTAGTAGTAGTAGTAGTAGTAGTAGTAGTAGTAGTAGTAGTAGTAGTAGGTAGGTAGCCACGTGTAGTGGAATGTACCCACTACACCTGATAAAGATGACGATGACGCAGTATAGTGGAATGTACCCACTACACGTGATAACGATGAAGTATAAGCGCGTTCCAGTATAGTGGAATGTACCCACTACATGTGATAACAATGACGATGACGCTGATGACCATGAAGTATAAGCGCGTTCCAGACCACACATTCTATTTCTGCCATGGATTAAAACGATCGCGCTTCGCCCACTCATCATAATTCACTTCGTGGATATGGCGTGATTTTTTTTTCATCGTTTCTTCGGGTTCAAGTGCCAACTCCTCACATAATCGCAACAACTCTCTGTTTCAAAACTTCCTGAGGTCCATGGTCACTGCTTTTAAGCGTTGGCTCTGCCCTCTCAAAGACGCTCAAACAAACGCACTTTGCGTCAAAACAAGTACTAGATTCCCAGGAATTCAAACTATTAACCCAAAATTTGAACCCAAAACCCAAAATTTGGAATACACTGTTAAACTACCCTGTCAGAACGCAGTGCCTGTATAACCTTTTTTTTCCTTTCAGACGGCGCCGTAACGTGATGTGATGTAGTGGTTGGCGTGCGCGCGAGCTGATTTAGTGGCAGCGAGCTGTGTGTGTTGCGAGGCGAAAACAGCCCGCACTGCACGAGAACGGACAGAGGTAACACAGAGCACAGGCGCTGCCTAACAGCTGTTACTGCTCATACGTCATGCTAAATATAAAGCACGTGTCAACAACTAAAAAAGGGGGGCACAACAAAACGCAGCAAAGCCTGACAGATACACACTCAAAGCATTTTAACAAGATAAGAAAGCTAACTCTTATCTAAAAGGGCTATGGAAGAGGTACTGACGGAGCTGTCTTTTAGTTTCACGATTTTTTGGGCTTCTACGATTTCTCGAGTCATTTCTTCGCCAGACCTGCGTAGTACGGTCGTGCTGCTGAATTGAGGCAAGCATTCACCATCTCGGCTGTGATGTTCAGACGCCCTGAAATTCACACATGGTTCCCTCTTGTTCAACTGCTTTGAGTGTGTATCATTAGTCTTTGCTCCTTTTGCTGTGCCTCTTTTTTGTTGTTGATACGTGCTGTATATTTACCATGGCGTATGGGCGATAAAACTCCAGTTGTTAGTCACGCCTGTGTCCTGTGTTCCAGGGATTGTCAATTTTTTGCGCGACCAGTAATTGTTGCCCCCTTGAGGAGTATCGGAAAGAAACAACTGTTTGTCCCGTGAGGGATTAACAGTTCCTCCTTTCGCAATTATACCGAAAATGGAGGAATGGAAGTAGAATGTCAGTTACTCCTCCTCCTTTTCTGCAAAGCGTGCCGTTTTTTCCATGATGCGTTTCAAGAGAGGTGGGTTTCATTGAAGTGCTGGCGGACCGGTCAATCCGGTTTTTTCATGTTGCCGCGCTCGTTTATTATTACTTCTTTTTCGTATGGTTGCGTTTCTCCCTAAAAACTGTTCACCACCTCTCTGCATAAGCCTCGCCGCGATGTTTCTGAAAGTTCTCGATTGCTTTAGACTATTCTGGCAAGATTTCGCACACGACACGAATAGTCGACATTAATCTAAAGCTAACGCGAACCCTATTGATAACGCTGGAATTATTCATCATTCATGAATAAAATTGGAGGCCTTTCGCCGACAACCAGCTTACCGACGACCGACTTCTGTGCTCGCTGCCTTCGCTACACTTTGAGTGTCAATTCTCTTCCTAGGCAAAAGTTCGCCCAATAAATCGTTTCATATTTACCGACTGAGTTTTGCTTTCTTAATAATAACTGGTGGGATTTAACATCCCAAAACCAGGATACGATTATGAGAGACGCCATAGTAGACGGCTTCGGAAATTTCGACCATGCACCTGGGGTTCTTTAACGTGCACCTAAATTTAAGTACAGTTTTGTTTTCTTCACCATAACAATTACTTAACTATATTTAAATGAAAAAGAGGAATCATCTGAGAAAGTGCGGAATTTGGCGGGTGCACGTTATTTTTGTTATTGGTGTCGCTTGAGCGACGCTAGACTGGTACGATGATTCGTAATTTATGTTGAATTCCAATGGCAGATCCAGATCAACTTTTTCTGCTCTGAGTGGAGCAATCACATTCCAATGGCAGATTGGGAGCCTCAATTGTGTGTTCCAATGGCAGATTGAGAGCAATCGCAGATTACGGATTGCTCCGTGGAGCAAGAATTCTTGCTCCGCCGAAATCGGCGGATTTCGCCGGAAGTTCGCGGGACGTATTCTGTGCGCCCGCATTTCATCCAGTCAGGCCGGATGTTTGCAGTCGCAGGCAGCCATGAACGACCAGTAAAAAGCTTCGCCCCCTTCCCTCTCGCGGCCCCTCGCAAGATTTCGGTGTACCGACTGCTCCCGTCGAGGCGCACGCGTTCCAATCACAGATTTAACGAGAGCAATCCCGCTCGGATCTGCGCGCTCCCTTCGAGATCCGGCCGGGCGCTCGCAATCTGCCATTGGAATTCAACATTAGTAAAACTTGTTTGTGGCCTACTTGGTACATGCTTACTGAAACACAAAAAGACATGTAACCACCAAGGCAGAACTCGAGACAAAACAGAAAATGGCCGTCACTCGCAACTGCTTTCATTCTCAGAAATGCAGCGGCATTTTCATTCGTTTATTTTCAAATGTCTCAGCCCTATGCAGGAGGATTGCAGAAGTGAAGTACGTTTCCATAAAGAACAAACAAATAGGCAGTTCACAAGGATAACACAGAAATAAAAAAAACAAAAAACAGCACTATTATCCTAACAGTCCTTCTATAAAATCTGACCCACACTCTAAGAAAAAGAAAGCAGTCAAAAGAGGGTTACAACACCGTGATTCTATTTGGGTAGTCACTTGATCCCTTTTGGAAGGTACAAGCAGAAAAAGAGAGCATTTTTAGAAGTGTCACAACACTCTCGTGAAGCGCGTTTCGATTGGCTTCCGTGATGAAGGCGCCGCCGTATACGCCATACACGTCGCGAGTGTGCCGTTCGGTGCCGCTTTGGCGGGTGCTCCCACTTGCCCCGGCGCCGGAGTGGTGGTGGTGGTGGAAAACATTTATTAGTACGCTATATACAGCGAGAGGTGTGGACGGGGCGAGCCGGATGGGCCCGCCCTTCACAAACACTAGGAGGGATCCCTAGTCCGGTATCCCTGTAGCTGCCGCGGCGGCCCGGGCTCTAGCCACCAATGCCTGTTGGGCTTGGAGGTCGGAGCGCGCCGCCGACGTGGCGCCTCCGCTGCCTTCGCCTGCTCTGTTTCCTCCGTCTTTTTGAATGCGTTGCGTTGGTTGCGCTGCTCGCGTTGCTCGCGTGTCTTATAGTTTTGAGTTCGAGCGAACATTCGCATCTTCCGTGGCGGTCACGCCAGGCTCCGTGCTCGAAGTGACGCTTGGAGTGAGGAATATTGATGGAGCTGCGGACACGGACAACGTACGCCTGTTAATGGTGAGTGTACTGCTTTCGTAGGCACTAACTACGCAGCTTTAGCTGGGCGACTGCAGCAGCTCTGCCGAAGTAGGCTGCCAGCCATTTCCAACAGTAGCCTGCGTCCGTGGGGCTTTTGCAGACGCCCAATTAAAACTGTCGCTTAACGAGTTGAGACCACTATGCGCATTGTTGTGTAAGTGATTGCATCACTCCTAAAATGAGTGATGCAATCACTTATCAAGGGCGATTCTTTGCTGATCGCACATTGTGTCTGCACTGCTGAAGTTGCTCGATATCGTTTTGAGGTGCGCGTTCCTACGTCATAATAACAGTTCCATCGATACTCGAGTGTGCAGCGTGCTTCGGCGCGTGGAAACGTGCAAAAAATTGTGTACAGGACACTTAGACGTACTGTATGTAATAGCTTTTGTTGGCCTAAATACGGTACTTTGAGGGGCAGATATAGTACGATGCTTCCAGCACGTACGCGGTAGTCACTTAAATGTTTAGGACGCGCCTCGCCGGTAACAGGAAAAGCTCTAAACTTTCGATGGCGCGCCTTGTTGCGGCCGCTGCCATGCGCTCTTTTCCCTCGTTTCTGTTTGCTGTTTCCGTGTTTTTCCTACATCTGCGATGACGTTCGGCGTTTGACAGAATCAAGTTAGTATACGTGACTGTGGGAGCTATGTGCGGTAATTCTAGCATATTCCGTGCCTGGCGTCAACGTAGACGGCTGGCGTCCGCGCGCGTTGGTGTCGTTCGGGTGTTCGTACTCGCATGTGTTGTGTTTAAGGATGGGTTACGTTTGTAAAACACGCGGTCAGTAACCGCTCACGGCGTGCCCCTGACTGCCGGAGGATGGGCTTGGTTGTCGGAATATGCCGGCGCAAAACCGGGCTTATTCAGAAAGCAAATGTTCAAGCGGTTTCTCAGAAAAGAAGTACTTTCATTCGTGCATAGCCAGTGCCTATTGCGAAATGATATCCCCGCCTTCTTTTACGTGAAAATTTGTATTTGTTGCGACATTATTTAAAACGAAACACTCGTGTTAGATGTGTGTACAGTAACGGTGTAATGAACAAAGGGTGGTTTAAATAAAACTAATCAGTCTTTGTGTGTTGGTTATTTCCAGAATTCCGGATCGCTTCTCCAGCCTCTTAACTCCAGTCGACAGCCACACTCGGGGAAACGAAGGTATCGCTATGGTCTGGCACCTCAGCACTAATGATGGGAAAATGAACAGCGTCGTTCGCCCTCAACGATGCAGTCGGTCCTACATTTCCTTTGGTTGGATAAGCCGACGAAGGACAAGTGGTGAGTGGCACCCACGCAGAGGAGCCTAAAGCAATTGTCTTTCTTTTTCTAAAAGAAGCTCACATCCTATTGTGCTGCAAGTTTGTCACCAAGTGACATGTTACAAAACCTACTATTTGGAAGCTGTGTACACGATAACAGTAAAAAACATGGCTCCTTAGCATGCCTGTTTGCATTTGTTGTTTTGTTGTGAGCCTTCATTATGTCTGTGTAAATCACTTATTGTGTAGGTTTTGCAAACTCTTACTACAATTCCGTTTTCTCATCATGTTATCACGTTCTTCTTTTCAGGCACCATTTTTCATGGCTGCTCACGCTGAACAGGAGCGACAACATAGCAAGTCACGAGTCTGATTCCTCCATCCTTCTCGACGTTTTGATTCATAATGACAAGGAATAAATATGGAAACATGATGCCGCTATCTGCAGTTTATTTTGCACGACATGACACTATGCACATCACAGTCACACATTTTGGTTGGCTATACTCATACAAGCATGTAAATGATGAATATACCTCAACTGCTTCATTGGAAATCACTGACCAAATTTTCGCGCATTCTATAATACTCTGCTGGAAATGGTGTGTTGTTTTGACGAGTATTATTAAAATAATGCTAAAATCGAACAATACTTTTCTGCAGTTGCTCGGCACAACGGCAAGTATTATTGGAGTTGCTTAAAATGAGTACTTCACCATTTCCAACAGTAGTCGCGCAAAAGTACAGCATGGGTTAATTGAGTTGCTTAGAATTCGCAATGCCCACGAACTATAGGTGGCGCGCTGTACGATTCAAGATGGCGCCCGATGGAGGGTCAATCCGTTTGTTAGCATAGGAACAGATAGGATGTGCGGACGTACGGCCCGTGCCACTTTCACCGGATGAAGTCATGAGCTGCACTGAAATGGATATGAGACCGAAATGCTTTCTCAAACCATGGAAGCTCGCCACCTAATTATTTGCCGCGGTGTGAAAGGTTATATTTCAGCTCCGTTACCGTGCATAAGCGATGCTTTGCGAAATTCTGTGCGTGCTGCAGAAAACTTCATGAACTAGAATTGACGTATGACCTGAACGGCACTCCGAGATACTGTGTACCGAGCCTGCCTGACGGATTTGCCGCAGTGGTAGGCCGCTAGCGAGTAGCGTTATCGCTGCTGCACGGGACCGAATGTTTAACGTGGCGATGGTTTGCAAACATACGCCGTAGTCATTACTTTGCAGTCAGGAACGCGGAGTTGTTTCTTCAACGGAACACAAGCATTTAACATCCTACTTAGTAGCGCTTGTGTCACAGCCATGCTCAGACTAAAGCCGTGCGCAATTCACTACACTCGGATGCCGCAGGTTCGATCAGCACGATCGAAACATGAATATCGAAAAGAACACGGACGTATGCTTTTCGCAACGACGAATTCTTCGACGTCGCGAAAATGCGTCGAACAACTATGCCGATCGGAAGGTATCGGTGAAGTACAGGAGAAGTTGGTCGATAGGCGTGGATTGTGGCCGTGACTGCACGTTTCATCGCTCTAACCATTTCGTTTCCCTGTTCCGAACTCGAGTGTTTTGGCGGCATGCGGCGCTCGATAATATCCACAATAATTGCGCTACGTGCAATGTACAAGAAAAACTATGCTTTTATTTTGATCTCGCTGAAGGATGCTATACATTAAATACAATCAAAGTGACTTACGAGCGTGAAAAAGAACATTAGCGCGCGAGGGGACGTGAAGTGCAACTCGCTCCTCGTGAGTTAGCTGCTGATCGTTC